>JASAND010013252.1:0-20624 GCA_030248195.1 Trissonchulus latispiculum
TAAGACACTCAGTGCTTCCCCAAGTGATAAGCTTGCAAGATGCTCGAAACATTAAGGTCGAAATCGGGGGACTGAAACACCACATGTCTTTGTGGGCTAGTTCAAATCATTCCCGCAAAATCACAGAGATACCGGGTAGTGGAAATTTCAAAAGGCCTGCATATGGAACAATTTCGATATCCTGATAATTTTAAGGGGATGTTGAATGAAATGTAACACGAAAATGGTAAATTCCCTTAATTCCGAACCTGAAAGTTAGAGTTAAAAGATCATTAATTTCCAAATTTTCCCTGAAATATCATCCTACGAAGACAAAAAAGCGCTTAGACCAAAACAACATCACTTACCGGACCTAAATGGCGTCTGTCTGTCTGCACAAGTTTACAACCAAATGCCTACCTGTCTCAAAAGATTACTTTCAAACTCTTCCAGAAATGTTGAGGATTGATCCTTAAATATAACTGATTCAAGTTCCGTTCCATGTAGTCTGACCTAAAACTTGTTACAAATCCATAACTAACACAGGTTAATGGACAAACTCCGACAGCGGAACTAAGTTTTTATAGCTCAGCGATTATGTATTTCCAACTCAAAAAGAGCATTTAGATCCATTTTTTATCACTCAAAGTGTTTCAACTTAGACTCAACAAACCCTCTTTTAAACGCTTCACTAGAAATTAGACATATTTTGAGAATGACTTTTCTTCTTTCTTTTTTGGGAAATAAGAGTGCTAATAACTACTTTTATGAAATGCATGACAAATGTAGAAACGTTGAAAACTTGAATCTACTGTCTAGTAGAGCGGCAAGAATTTCTGATTTAAATCTGTCAATCTTAAGATTAAAATGCACAAAACTAAAAGAAATGCCAAAATTTCGCTGCTCCATCAGTTATGGACCGAAAATAACTGTAACAAAATATGAGTTCTGAATTTAACAATGAGGCTTACATATATACGTAATAAAATACATATTTATATTTATAAGTTTTGAAGAATTCTACAATGTTTTTATTTGAATCCTTAAATAGAATAATGCATTTAAATTAAATATATGACAAAAAAGCTTCAATATGCCTGTTTACAGTGAGAGAGAGCGCCACACCCTTAGCTTTTTCACTTTTTCGTAATTGTTTCTTAAGACAAAGAGCCAAAATGACTCACAAAGGCCATTAGTAGTTGCCGAGTTACCAACACCCATTATATATATTCAGTTTCAACTTTTATGTGACCTTCAAAGCAAATTTTTTCAAAAGTTTAAAGTATAGACTTAACTAACCTATCATATTAGGCACAATTGTTGTCGCTGCCGCAGAACAGTTGCTTCTAGTTTTCTTGCACAAAAACTTACAACCTATAACATCAATTTGAAAACTACTTTCGCTTCCGTTCCTACCGAACAGAGTACTAATATTGTTGTAAACATAGTTCAAACGTGTGGTGCAATTTACCATTATTGGTTTTCAGTTAAAAGGATTTGATTTAACAGCTGGGATTTTTGAGATTTCCCTTAATTCTAACATTTTCACTTTCAACTGAGTCACAAACAAGCACTCCAGTTTAGCTAATTCATCCAATCAGTAAAATAGCTTACAGCTGGCTAGTGGCTAGCCAACGGGCTTAGTTGTGTCCTTTCTCTAACCTACAAAAAGAACAACCCAAGATCTTATCTTACAATGAGATTGCTCGATGACTCATCTGGGTTCAGTTAAACACAAAGAAGCCTGATTATGTCATAACTGGAAATAAAATGATGACTCACAATTACAGCTTCACTACCCTCAAAGACCGAAAAAAAATGCTGCAAACAAAAAGGTTGCCCCCAAAACTTCGGCATGGATAAAAACATTCGAGAAAGCCCAGTTTTTCCAAGACCAATTCATAATATTAGCAAGAGTACACAATAGATAAGAGTAAAGAAACGCTTAACGCGTGTATGTTCGTCGATTCATTAATTAGCTTCAGGATTACGGTTGGTAACTCATTAGTTATTTTTATCTAACAAAATTACTACTATGGACTTTCAAACACTTGTGCTACGGTACTATTAACTGAAGCAAACCTGGCGAATCTCCGGATTAGTATGTTTATCACCATGATACATTAACATAGGGTCGGGTCCTGGGGGGGCTTGTCCCCCAGAAATTTCGAGGGGCTTGTACCTTTGAACAAATATTTTCACCTCCAAAATAATTTTGTAAAATTTTTCTAAAGCTTAATGCTAATCTTATTAAAGGCTGCGATTCTTTACGAAAATTTGCACCAAAATCCTCAATTTTTAGAAAAAATTTCAAAATTGTCAGATTTTCACGAAAAAGCAAACATTTTAGGTAAAAAATTTCGGCGAAGCCGAAATTATTCGAGACAAAATTTTTGTGTAAAAACTATTTTTTGAACTAGTTTTGCTTACCCCCTGGCCATTTTTTCGTTAACCCCTTTTCTAAAGCTTAATGCTAATCTTATTAAGAGCTGCGATTGTTTACGAAAATTTGCACCCAAAATCCTCAATTTTTTTAGAAAAAATTTCAAAATTTTCTCAGAATTTCACGAAAAAGTAAACATTTTAGGAAAAAAAGTTCCGGCGAAGCCGGAAATTTTTTAAAATTTTTGTGTAAAAGCTAATTTTTCAGGCAATTTTTTTAACTTACCACCCTTAGCCATTTTTTCGTTACCTCTTCTTCCCGACGGCGGTAGGGCTTGTGCCTTGTCCGGGTTGGGGGGCTTGGACTCCCTCCCGCGTAAACCTATGTTTATCTTACCACCAAGCTTTAATCGACCTACCGTTCTGAGAAAGGACGTTTTCATAAAAACCCAGGAACGAACGGGGCCGAAGAGCTACCAAAAACTTAAAATTGGGGAAGTTTAAAAATGAATGAAATGTTTTTGCAAGTTTCATCTTGAATATCTAAAATTTATGATAAATATAGCTTGGCTAACATAAGTTCAACTGATTTATGATGGGCTGCCGTCAAAACCACATTCAATCTAACTCACATACAATTCTCAATTTTTCTTAATTTTAAATCTTGTATTGACTCCGTCACTTTGACACAATTTCAATCTCAAAGGCAGAGACGCGGGGTAGGTTCTAACACGCATGCGGCAAATTAGCTACTACATTTGAAAATGAATAGAAACGGGTAGCTTGATTATTATCCACTTCTACACCGCCTAATCAAAATTAGAGAAGAGCTAGTTATATTGAACACAAGGATTAGTGCTTTCATGCACATTACTCAAACTTAGGAGCTCCCTTGAACAAGTCAAACGCACACTTTTCATTTAATATATTATAAGCATTATCACCATAAAACGAAGAAGACGATTTATAACAACAACAACAACATACAAATCAAAAAATTTCAGCAACAGCAAAAATAAACGACACGCTTCAAAATAACATGATTTAATTTTCAGTGAAGACTTCATGTTTCAGTTGGTTAGAGGGTAGCTAATTACGGAAGGTTGGTTATTAGTTTGTTGGTTTGTTTGTTCCCCTTGGGGAACTTTGTCCTGAAGCAGCTGGAAATGATGGAAAACACGCTTTGAAAATTAAGTTTGTACACAAATCAAAAGCGACAAATCTGCTTCGCTAATCATGCTATAAGGAACTCAACACATGTATATAACAAAGACTGTGTGTATGTACAGGCAGGCAGCTAGGTGTAAAATATAGATGTCGTACGTGCACATTAAACAATTATAAAAAATACAAAATTAATCATATACATTCGAAGACAAAACAAAATCTTCAGTCAATGAACACGTCTAACGTTATATCTAACAGTTAGAAAAGAGAGCAAAGTATTTGGTACAGATTTGAACATGAAATACAATTAGTTTTTCTAAGCTCAAAATTTTTAATCAGGAATAGGAATATTTTGGAGCAAGCCGTCTCTTGGTGAGCAGAAAATAGATAAATTCATGTCAGAATGTTATGTTCCAATTGAAAGCGCAATAATTACCTAAATTCAAGTCATGCTTTTATTCAAATATTCAATGCTTGCAAACATTTTTAAGGTGATCCACCCATTTTTACGTAAACTTAGTCATTACCTCTAATGGCGCAGTGAATATTTTTCGTATTTTATATAGCGGCGGTACTAACCTACACGCATCTGATGCAATCATTGTAAAGTACAATTTCGGCAGTTATTCAACACTACCAACACGTTACTATCAAAACAATACAGACAACAAACACACCATCACTACTAATCATCACCATACTCATACACAAAGATGTGTCGTCATTTCTATGTATTACAAACGAAATGGTAACATACAAATCATATCATATCACTTAGCATAGTACGTAGCAAATCCTTTCTGGTCCGAAAATGGGCGAAGCCTCAGCAACTACAAAAGACTGCCGTAATAAAACTAAATTCAAAAACAGAAAACAAACACCTGTTGACGGTGTCTGAAAAAGGTTGAGACAGGTCCGTTGTAAAATTGCCTATTGAGATAGGAAATGACAATCCAGTTTTGGAAGACAGTATATACTTCTACAATTTGAAAGCAAACAATATAGTAATGACAAAGTAAACAATCTCCCTATTCGCAAACTAGACTAGCATGCATCTGGAAAGTTAGCAGCAATTGGGAGGATACATACTTCTAGATTGACAAACTGCAATGCACAGAAGAGTCACACCCACACAAAAAGTGGCGTCTTTCAAAAGCAATTATCAGTTTACATTTTATTATATAACTGAAATTTAGCTTTAAAGAGCAAATTCAAAACTAACCTCGTCAAAATAGGTCTCACTTCGTTGGCTAATAACGCACATAATTCCATACATACAATAGTTTGGTTGTCTAAAAAACGGGACACATCGAAAACTGTCCCCAGCAGTCAGTAATTTTTCTAAAAAAAATTGGATGATGGATTCCGATTCCACTCTTGACAGGGACTAAAATTTAGCGGTATATATTATTTCTATAAATTCTTGATCAGTTTTTTACAATTTTAAAAATCACAAATTAAAATAACTTTCACAATAATTGGAATCGTCCGAAACGTGAGAACACTGCAATTTTTCTCAGACCAGAAAGAACAAGTAATCAAAAGGAACATTGAAACAAAAAAAAATCTGTCATATCAGAAGGGTCGCTTTCGCAATCCTAGGATAATGAGCAAGCTTTGCCATAAGGGAGACAACAGCCAATGCTATATACGTTCGTTGAATTCTGGATTTTCACTTATCAACAGCATGCCAACGGCAATATCTATGTACGAATAACTGTAAATAATTTAGTATATATATACGTACGTCCTAATATATATGTATGCAAATGGCAACTATACACAGACGGAGCTATTTTAAAATTAAAATTAAACTGAGAAAATCTTCAAACGATTTATATTGTATATAATATAATTTACAGTTAAAGCAACTAAAAACGCAATCAAAACTTTAAAAATGTCAGTAGTTACGGTATTAAGGGACTCAAAAAAAAGAGAAAGATTCGTAGCTACGCACAGTACATACATATATAAGCCAAAATAACTTCAGGTACAACCCAGCTCAAAAAATAACCACACTGCCCGCTGTCCAGTAGTCATAACAAATGTAGACTTAAAAAACCAACAACACATGTAACGGAAAATACAAATTAGCCAATGAAGAGATAAAAAGTTAAAAAAAACAAAAAGACCTCTCACTTTCAGTTTTCTTGGGGGTTTTTCGCAGACACAGTTGGAGACAGAGGAGGAAATGTAAAATTTAGAACAGTCAGAAGTGTCCGTTAAGGAACGTGGATACTTTTGAATCAAAATAGGCATATACGTACGTACGTATGTGTACATATATATATTAACAAAGTGAGAAATTTTCAAAACAAATTAAAAAATTTCAATCCATTATACGTAACACTGTATTTCGCAAGCTCTAGAGAGGGGAAAAACCGTCAAACTGTCAAAAAAACGTCATTCAGTCACAATGCTAGCGTAGCCAGAAAAATATTTCGGCGGACTGCAAACAATTTTTGGGGGGTCTGGGGCAGGGCTGCGGAAATTTTCTAATTCACGACATTTGCGGAAGTTTTTACCGGGCATTATGTGAAATTAAAAAATACCTAACGGTATGTAAAAAAACAGCTAATGCCAGGAGGACACATCCAGACCCGACCGCGCCAAACCAGCAAAAACCCCCAAGAAGATGACATGACAACAGCATCGAAAAACATCAATTTTGAGAATGATAGAGAGAGGCAGAGAGCGAAGCGTTCAGAAGCCAGAACAGGACAGTATATATATTTTTCACAGTTATTTTTTCCCACCTCTTGTCATCATACCATACTGATGGTCACATTGATGCCCAGATTGCCGCTCTCCGCAAACAGCTGGGCTATCCCAGTATCAAAGGCCAGACAGTCCGACTGAAATGGCCTGGGCCACGCCCTCATGAATGTAGAAGCGGGGGGTGGCCTCCCAGCAAAGGCGCCGGCGGTGGGTGGACAGTTCCAGCTTGTAGAAAAAGAGTTCGGACTGTTTCCTGGATCCGATCAGCTGCACAACGGCATAGAACATCTGGTGGCCGTCCATCTTCTCCTGCTTTTCCAGGACCAGCATAAAGTGATAGCCGAAGCAGGACTGCATCATGACCCAGTCCACGGAGCCGGGCAAGATTGATATCGGTGGCCAAAAAGACGATGTCTTCTCCCTGAAACATCGTATATATAGCAAATTGGACCGAGTATATATTAAGAAATATACATACAACTTTACATATTATGTATATAGATTCAAAATACGTGCGTATTTTGGAAAGTGTATCCGTACATATACATACTATACATATTATACGCGATAGTTGTCTCTATTAAAAAATGTTGGAATTTTAATTTTCTACTACGAAACTCTGGAACCGTCTGCCTGATTCGGTGATGGCGCACGCCTATCAACCCAAGACGTTCCGTGCAGCGGTCTACCGCCACCTGAAGCTATCACTCAAATGGGTGACTCAACTAAGAAGGTAAGAATCAACAACCGCGAGCAGAATAAAATAATAGGTCTTGTATTACGCTCCCATATCTAAAGCCACATTAACAAATTTAAGACTATAATCAATCAATGGTGAGAGACAGCGGACAAATTCGTTTTGTACAGACCAACCAACCACAACGTTCCGAATTCCGATAAGTTTGTTGGCGACTGAAACTCAGTGAGAGTCATTAAAACTGCTATATACGAATGAATTCTAAAACCCATATGTAGAATTTTACCGTATTAGCCACACAAATATAATATAATTCGGAGCGCTCACGTATATATATACGTACCTGCAGAGTTGTGATAGATTTGTGAACTTTCATTAGATGAGGCATCACAGCTTCCAAGCTTCCCTGCCATTTACAGGAAGCGCCCGGACACGGACAGCTGTACGGTCGGAATTCACACAATTCTTCATGCTCAACCTAAATGAGAAGCAACTACGTCATATATACAACGTTGTACATCGTTTATTGTGTTAGCGAACTGTTAGCTGTTTTAATTCAGTTACAGTGTTGCATTACTCAATACTATTGATGGGCACTGGATATCCGTTTACGCTTCAGACAAAAATATGAGAAATTAGCAAATTTTTGACAAAAACTTGAAAACATTTTAAAATATTTTTCTAAATTTTCTCTGACCACTGTATATATGTACGTTACAAGAAAGTAAAATGCTCCTCAGGAGCATGGAAAAGTAATATGGGTGGTTGTGGTGAGGTTGCGAAATCAAGAGAGGACTAGCTTTGAAAATGCTTAATATGGGGCTAGGTTCTAAAAGAAGGAGGACTAGGTTGTGGGCGAACTAATATGGGCACAGCGTCGCCGAACAACCCATATTCGCGGGCTGTAAATATTATACATTCATCGATATCAGTGTCTAGACTATAAATTATAGCTCCAGATTCTAAAAAATTAGATGATATATATAAACTATATCCGCATATTCGTACTTCCGTGTATTATATAGTCAGACTTTTCCTTCGAGAAAGTCTAAGCTTACTGTTCATTTTTTGCATTTATATATATAGACAGCATATTTAAAGAATACTTTTATAGCTATTGTCCTTGACTGCAACCCTGCCGGAATGAACCAATAGTTTTACCGCCACATCCCGTGTTTCTGTCCGATACTTGTCATAGTCCAACTAAATTTAAGGTATATAGCTAGCCTAAAACTGCCCAGGCAAACAACTACTATACCTCGCAGATTATAGTCAATCGGGAAAAAACGCCATTTTTTCAAACTTTTGGACGTGTAGAACTCATTTTTTGGAATTATGGGAAAATTCTTGTAGTTTGAAGAATGGCAACCCCTACGGATTATTTTCATGTATTAATGACTTCTCTGGACTGTAGCAATAGAGAGTACTATGTGATTTATTTCCTGGGGAAAAAAAGCCAAAATCGGGAAAAAAGCCACTCATCGGGAAAAAAAGCCACTTTGGTCGAAGCATATCCTGAAGGCGTAGACCAATTCTGAGTGTTCCAACGTGTTCAGCGTCGCTTATTTACCCTAGATTTGTTGTTTACCGAGGCAAATTGCCTTCGTAAAGCATTTAATAGAACTTTTTAGTTTGCAGCATAAACTGGCTAGGTTTCATCAAATATAACGTAAACATACAAATTTTTTAAAAACTTGCTAAAACGAAGGCTAACCACAAAATAGTGTTTTCCAATGAATTCGTAATGCTCTTTTTGGCCAAATGTGCCAGTTTCAGGATGAAATGTGGAGTGTAGCGGTCAAAACGACTGACGTGACATATTAGTCCAAAAGTTGCGCATTTCAGGGACTGTCCACCTACAATCGGTATTGCTTTGTAAAACTTGAATTGCTGATTATTTTCAACATAGTTATCATGCCAGAAATCCAGAAAAACTGCTCACTATGGGTCTCGCAATCGACTGGCTTTTTTTCCCGATGGGTCAAAATCATCGGAAAAAAGCCACACCTGCCCAGAGACAACGTGACACCTTGAACTGTTTGCAATAGTATGAGGACAAAGCCAGACATGTTCTCTCTTGATTGCAATAGAAATTATTCAGATAGCGCTATTGACACTAAAGTTATGAATTTTTGAAACATTACCGTTTTCCCGCCTTTTCAGGAACAAAATTTTCCAAAAAATGTCGACCCCGCTATTGACTATAGAGGAGAGATAGAAAGCTAAAAATCGGCGTGTGGGCTTATATTGAGGTCGCCATTCTACACGCCAAATATTATGGCAATAGCTTCACCCGTTAGGCCACGGCGGTCGTGGCTTTTTTCCCCGAAATTTTGACGTGGCTTTTTTTTCCCGATTGACTATACAGTCTCCCAGGTCTCCCAAAAGATGCCCTCCCCAGGCCCCCGGAATTTGATGGGGTAGCGGGGGCACGCCCCCCCTAAGAAAAGGGGCAGTGGGGGGGGCCGGTAAGAGAAAGAGAAGAGTAAGTAGAAGAAGTAGTAAGTAGAGGAAGGTGGAATTGTATGTTGTAATAAAGAGAATAGTAAAGAAGTATAATAAAAAAATAATAAAAAATAAAAAAGGAAACGTAAAAGTATATATAGTAGTGAGATATATTGTAGAGGAGAAAGAGGAAGGTGAGAGAGGAGGGAGAGAGAGAGAGAATGGTATGGGGGAAGAGGGTGGGGGGGACCCAGTCCTAGAGTTGTAAAAAAAGAAGGGAAGGAAGTTTAGTTTTTATATATATTTTTTTTTGAGGCGGGATAATAAGGTCAGAAAACTTAACGTATACAATACGCTGCTTCATGTGCTGTATGCTGTATAATGTATATGCATGCATATCTACGTATATATGCGTACGTGCTATAAATCAGCACGGATAGATATACATATATATATATATATACATATAATCAGTTGACCATATGCTATGTCTTTGTATATGCATGTGCGTTCGTGTGTCCGTGTGTCTGTGTGTACATACGAGAGAGTCAAATTAAGCCTCTGCTTTTGAGCGTCGAGCCCGGTGCTCGCATAAAAGTCTCCCCCCAAACTTCTTCTGCCTAAACCCCGGCCAGTCAAGCTACGCCAAGCCTACTCTGTGAGAGTGAGCTGAGCGAAAGAGAAAAAAGAAAAAAGGAAACATAAGAGAAGAAGAAGAATTGAATCGAATTGAAAACTGAAGAACGTTGAACGGAGCGCGAGGGAGGGGGAAACAGGATGGAGCACACAATATGTTGTTCTAAAAAAACAACATCAGTGGTGCCCTGCCCCCCCCCCTTCACCCACCTCTCCTGTTTAACAAACAATTTAGAGCAATAAAAAATTCTTCAGAAATTGTGACCTGTGAACACTCTGAACCCCTATCGACTGCACAATTTGATCTTCACTACTGCGTTGACTAGGGGCCATGTACCGAATGAGCCCAGTTAGACTGACACAGAAACTCTTGCCCCCCACCCCGACATTGGATTGGAGGAAAAGAAACCACCTGACCGGCCGGTATTGTCATGCCGAATGGTAGAGTAGAGCAGGATCTGACTAGTACCTACTACCTAACCCCCTAGAGGCATTCTGGGTACGTACCCCGGGAAAGTGGGAACGATGTGACCACAGACTTGGCCAGCAATACGGATCAGTTTGGGGAGTTGTGTTGACTGAAAACGCTGCCACTGAAAGAGGGGGTCCTTCAGGATGCAGATCCTGCGATGACGAGACAAGACAAGAGTATTTTCCCCTGTCGCAATGGGGTAGAGCGACTGAGGCTAAGGCCAAAGACAAGTTTAATGCAAAAAATGTACATTCATGCAAAAGTGGTCTGGAAGTCGTGTACGATCATAGCTGCGCATTCTGCCATGATGTTGAACAGATTAATTTACTTCGAATCGGATAATGCGGGTGCTCTTGACGCCTCCAATGTATATATACACAGCCACACAACCAGCGCAAAGTGGCTCCCCCCTTTTCCTTCCCTACCTCAAACAAGCCTCTCTAACTTGATTGTGAGCATGAATGGACATGATACATATATACGTACCCATATATCATTGGATTGCTGTTCCGTGAGTTCGTCGAAGGTGACCCGACAGTTGGCCACAAAATCGTCCGGGGGAATGGCACAGTCATGAAACACTGTAAAGCCAATACCGTGTCCAGCATGAATCTATAAATAGATAGATAGGTATAGACAGATTGACATCAAGAAATTTGAGGTAAAAGGCGGGCTGAAAGGCGGATCCACAAAGGATAGAAGGCAAGGCATTAATCATAAAGAAACAATGAAAAATGTCTGTCCTACATTGCAGTCACTAAGGCAAAGCCTTAGTCTCGCCCGAAATAAGAGGAAGAGCCAGTGGGCGCTTCGAGCGCTCTTACACACAGAGAGAACTACGTAACGTCTGGATAGAGCTCCTGCTTGGTGTTGCCTGACTCCAGCTCCAAGGCAGGAGCTCCAGGGATTAGTTTTCTCTCTCTCTCTCGGGGCGAAAGCGCTCACCGGACCCTGTGTTTATTTTAGTGAGGGCCCCTCACTTTTCGAGTTACCCCATTAGAGCCGGAAAATTAGAGCGTTACCCCCCGGAAAATTTTTGAAAATTGGCCTATTTTTGGCAAAAATTTGGGCCTCCAAAAAATCCTGGGGGGGAAGCAAAAATCCCGGGTAGGAGCGATTTCGGGGGGGGGGGAAGGCGTTGTCGGGGGGGGGGGGGTCAAATTAGGGGGGGGGGGCCGCCCTCCCTGTAAAAAATACCCTGCCTTGAGGTGCCCAGAATTTGCCAAAGTTTAAGGATTTTTTGCCAAAAATTCAAAACGTTTCCAATTTTTTGGCCTAACGTCGTCTTTTTGTCGCTATTCGCTTAGCTATGACAATAATATATAGTATGTGCGAAAATAGGCAAATTTTACATACTGCATTTTTTGTGAATTCAGACAACTTTAGGTCCCCACTTTTGATCTCCCCCCCCCACCACAAGTGGGGGGGTTTCCTACCTCACCTTTTCCACCCCCACTTTTTCGCCTAAAATAAACACAGGGCAGGGACCCATTGGCTTACTCCTAATTTCGGACTGAAGATTCGCCTTAATGACTGCAGGCAGGCATTTTTATTATTTCTATTAAATTATACCAGATAGATGTACCGGCACCCCAAGTGGCAGGACGAGATATCTCCAGGAGCAAACCTTTTCCTTTCTAAGTTTACACCGTTCAGTCTATTTTTTATATATGAATAGAAAAATTTAGTGAAAAATTTCCGTACTGAATATGGAGTAATGTATAGCGCGGAGGGAAAAAACCCATTTTCGAATTTTGGCTGTAACTTTTATTAAGCGACAAATCGAAAATCTAACGATAACTACCATGAGGCCTTGCGAAGAGCTTCAAAATGAGATAATAAAACGTCTCTCTAGCACTTACGGTTGGTGAAAAATTTTCGACCAAACCGATGGGAAAAACCCAATGCGGGAAAAACCCATGGGCGAGAAAAAACTCAGCCGAAATTTTTGCTGGAAGCATGCCAGAACAGTTTTGACTATACCATTCGAAAGAGCGGGTCATTTTTAGTACATCTGAATCAAAAACAGGGGCGGATCCAGGGGGGGACGGGGGGGGCCGCCCCGTCGCGCTACGAAGGTAGGAAAAATTAAGCGGAGAAAGAGGAAAAAGGGCAAAACAACCAAAAAATTTCGCGCCGTCGGCGCGAATTTTCTACTGCTTAACCGCATATTTATTGCATTTATGAAGAAAAAGCTTAAAATGCATTAGATTTTTCGGAGAAAATGCCTAAAAATGTCAAGAATTTTAAAAAATTTGTTCAGTTCTGCAGTATAAAAAGAATTAAAGATCCGAAGACCGATTTTATTGCAAAAACAAAAAATTTCTTCAACTTCTGGGGGGCTCCGCCCCCCAGACCCCCCTCTGGAAAAATTTTACCGCCCCCCCGTAACGAAATCCTGGATCCGCCAGTGATCAAAAATATCAATATTTTTGCAAAAATTCATGTCAAATTGACTATTGAAAATTTCGTATGTTTAACCCTTTAATGCCTGAATTTTCTCTGGACTAAAGGCTGAAAATGACCGATTTCACATTTTTGGCTGCCATTTTTTACCGGGAGCAAGTAGAGAGAAGGGACTACCACCAATCGATAGTGAATTGATTGCTCTACATTTCGTATGTAAGCATTGAGGGTCCCCGATGCACCCAGAAAAAGTTAGAAGCCGTCAATGTCGAAAAAGGTAAAAGGTAAAGGTTTACCCCAGGAGATATCTCCGTCCTGCCACAGGACATGGTCTGCCGGTGGTCATCCCCTGATTCTCAGCCGTAGAGCCAAAAGTGTCACTTCAAATGATGACTTCGGGGTGTGGGGCGGCTCTAGCCCGCTCCATCGTATTGGTTCCTAACCAGATGATCCAGGAACAACAACAACAACAACAACTTCATCCGTGGAAGGGGGTCCGGCCCTTCTACACAGACTCCTGTCACCTTCCCACCGTAGTGGTACCCATTTACCGACCAGTTAAGGATGGATAGCTGGGTTGGCTAGAGTCGAGAAAGCTTTGTGGCTTCTGGGGATCGAACCACCGACCGTAAGATCGGAACTTCTGACCAACGCCTTAGACCACTCGGCCATCTCGACTCATGTCGAAAAAAGTGCGAATTTTTGATAAAGTTCCATTGCAGAAAATCAACTAATTGATTGCTAGGAGCAAGAGTTGATTCTGAGGCAAAATAAACTATACGTTATTTTAAAGCGCAGAATCTCCCATATCACCTGATGAAACGGCTTTCCGCCGACGCACCACCGCTGGCTCTGGATTCGTTTGAATGCAGTGCTCGAACAGAGCTTGAAATCATCAAAATTTTCATTGCCTTCGGAATGCTATAGAAACTCGATTTTTCAAGCAGGTGTGGAAATATTTTCTGAAAATAGGGTGGACACGTTGAAGAAAAAGGAGCAAATTTTCAGATTGCCAACCGGTAACTGGACCCTGTCCCAAAAACAAGATGACGAAAATCGCCACTTGGGCCATATGGCCCTTACTGGCATTAAAGGGTTAACACGTAAACATAGGCAGATTTTGGAAATTTTTGAAATTTACTTATTTTCTGCAGTTTAAGCATCCTATCACATAGAAAACGTGTTTTATTGCATTTAAAGCCAAACCCGACCTATTTTAGTGAAAAATAGCTTGTACCAAAATAGACCATTTTTGACCGGAAAATTTTTGAAAATTTTGACCAGAAATCCTTAAAATTGGCATTTTCTGGGCACCCTATAGTGAGTGGGGGGAACCCGAAAAGTGGAGGGGGCGCCCCCCCACTCCCCCCCACTAAAGAAAACCCAGCGTATTCATTATAATTATATACCTCAGTTGAGAATTCTTCCTGCCATCTGGGCTCCACCGTTTTGGCTTTGGTGGTGGTCTGGGCGACGTGATACTCATCCACGTCTATTGCAACCTAAACAGAGAATAACACAAACAGCGTAAAACAACGTCACCAAAAACAAAATATATTATCGGCTTATTAAGTCCCTGTCGAATTTAGCGCCGAGAAATTATTGCTATCAACGTTCAGCCAAATGTGGGATATCTCACTCTAACCTCTGACCGGCTGAGTCTAACCCCAATCCCGGCCACAAAGTGGAATCAGGAATCTCACTTGTTCAGATCCAGCCGTTTTACCCTTTCTCAACTACGGGTTGGGGATTTCTGCCCTATTTTGAACTGCCATCCCCACAAAATCTCCCCTGGTCTTTCCACGGGACAAACTGAGATGGATTAAGGCGTTGGCAGTCGCCTCTGGGGCAGGTGAGGATAGCGTGGGAAAGGGTATCCTCGGTACCAGGGCAAAAGGGGCAGCTGGGGTCGTTTGCTGCCCCGATTCTGTGGAGACAGGGGCGTATCCTGGATTTTGAAAAGGAGGGGGTTTTAACTAAAATTTACTGAAAAGGAGGGGGTTTTAACAAAAATTTGCACTTTTTGTAATGGAGTATTGATAAAAGTTAACCCCAAAGGAGGGGGTTTCAACCCCCAAAACCCTCCCCTGGATACGCCCATGTGTGGAGATACCAGTTCAAAATAGGGCAGAAGCCCACAACCCGTATATAGTTGAGAAAGGGTGGAACGGCTGGATCTGGGCAAGTGAGATTCCTGATTCCACTTTGTGGCCGGGATTGGGGTTAGACTCAGCCGGTCAGAGGTTAGAGAGATTTCCCACATTTGGCTAAACGTCCTTGATAGCAAGCGATGATTTTGAGGCGCGAAAATCGAACAGGAACTTTTGGCTGGTTGAGTTTTGCGGCCAGATTTGCCAGAAAATCGGCCTTTACGTTGCCTGGAATATTTGAATGGCCAGGTATACTGGGCTTTTTTTACTGGGGGTTGGGTGGGGTGGGGGGCCGCCCCCCCACTCGACCCCTCCCCCCCCCCCCCACTCGGCCCCACCCCCACTTTTTTGGGTTCCCCCACTCACCATAAGGTGCCCAGAAAATGCCAAATTTTAAGGATTTTTGGTCAAAATTTTCAAAATTTTTCCGGCTTCGCCGGAATTTTTTGGTCAAAAATCGTCTATTTTGGTACTCAAACTCGATTTTTGAGCACTTTTAGCATAGTTATAGCAGTATATATATGTAGAAAACAGGCTATTTTTACTGCATTTTTAGCGATTTTAGACCACTTTGGATTCCCCCCACCACTAGTCGGGGGGAGCGCCCCCCCCACTCTCCCCACCCCCACTTTTTCGCCTAGAAAAAGCCCAGGTATATATCTAGTGTAGATCTGTAGCTGTCTGGCTCCAGATTCTAAGATATCTACAAGCTGCTTCAAGGACCCATTCTAGTGCAGCATCGACAGCCCCTAGTTCAGCGCAGTAGCTGGAGGTAATTTGGCCGGCAGGTTCTTTGATTTTTCTGACGCGGCCTGCCCTGTGGTGCAGGAGAAACTCCGCTTCCATCGTGCTAAGTTCCGTTTTCTCTTCTTCTTTTGTCTTCCTGGTCCATTGAAATCAATCAATTTGGCTGGGACAGCTGAATGCGCCCCACATCCTTCAGGAACCCAATAACCTTGACGGGACCCGAGGACAGGACCTCCTGGGAGGGATTCCGCCCAAACCGTTTACGGTGCGAGGGACAGGTTATGAATAGGTGTTTCAGATCCTCCTCCTCCTCCAGTTGGCAGTCCGGGCAGAGGGGGATCTGTCGATGCCAAGTCGGTGCCGAAAACTGGCTAGGATATATATTGGAATGGCCTCTGCATCTAAGCTGCGACAGAAGGGAGCGTTCCCTTCTGGTTAGGCCATTTTCCTCGGAGATTGAAAGTGCCTTGAGATATATATATCCACGTATAGTTCCGTTTTCAGCTGGACCATCTGTGATCAATATTGGCCGGCCAAAGTCCGGTCATGAAGTCTTCAGTGACCGCCTTCTTCGTGGAAGGGTGGCGAGCTCGTTGCTGATGGTGAAGAATGCCGCAGACTCTGGGCTCAGTATGACACCGACGATATTTACGACGCCCACCTGCCAGTCGATCCTTCACGCGAAGAAAATTTGACCCGGAAGGAGCGTTGCGTTCTTCAGTCACAACTCCGTTGCAAAGGCCACGCCCTACTCCTAACCAAACAACGGTTCCGAATGGGACTATCCAATTCTCCAACCTGCCCACCTCCTCCTGCACTGTCCAAACCATACTTCTGCCCGACGGCGGCACCTGGGGACAAGGCCGCGCCTGGACATCCTAATCCAAGGGTCCCTCGGGTTCTGGCTTTCCTCCGGGATGTGGGGCGGATCTAATCCGTCCTAACCACATTGGGTCCTCCCAAGCTGGTCCAGGAACAGGAAGAAGAAGAAGCCCCGCAGGCACAAGCCAAAGGGGGGGGACCGCTCCAATAGCGCTGAATTTTTCAAGCCTGGTGCCTGCCAGACCGAATTCCTCGGCCACTTCTCTCAAGACGTGGGCCGTCAGCTGGCCGAAGAATCCTGTCTGGCAGGCACCAACGGCTTCCCTCTTAATAAGGCCTGCACTTTGGCCAAAAATGACGAATTTTCAAAAATTTTCCGGCTTCGCCAGAGATTTCTTCGTAAAAATGGCTAGTTTTAGCCTAAATCCAGGCATTTCTGAGAACGTCGTTCAGCGTTTTTACCCTCAAAATACGTCCGTCAAAAATAGCAATTTTCGACTCATTTTGGCTAAAATCCCCGCCCCCAATTTCTCCCCTCTCCCGGACCGTGTCCTCCCCTCCCCCGGAAAAAATCTCTAAAAACCCTGTATATAACATATCAGAAAGCAATAAGCTACCTATATACAAAAACAAGTTATCGAGCTAGGAAAAATAAACCTACATAAGGATCAAGATTCATGGCACGCATGGAGGCTCCCAGATTAAGTCTGGTGGAATATTTCGTGGGCCGAAGCTCCGAGGCCTCAATAACCTGAATCTTGGCAATCCCATTAAAAACCACCATCGCTATTATACACGTATACGTATCTAATGCGTAGCAAATTTAATATACGTATATGCGCATATACTGCCAGTACGAAACCAATTTAAATACGCAAATTAGATATATACTCAATAACAAGAAATTGCAACAATGCAGCAATCTATGACGGATAGAATATAGGCGTCAGCGTTCCCATATGGATCTAGTAAGGTTTGTCAGCAGTTTGAAGACAGCCTTTAATATGTAAATAATATACGTACGTATATAATTAAATAGTGCATGTATATATAACATATTAGGCGAGCTTCTAGGGTAATATAAACTCTTGGTTGTTTACAGGTGTGGAGTTGGAGCAGAGCCCCCCTCGAGTTCACTTCACCTCTAATATAGTGCGCTACCTGATAGATAAAAACGCGTAATCATGAGGGCCACTCATAATATATATGAGCTATAAAGGACGCCGAATGGAGGGCAGACCACCCACCCACCCGCCCCCAGTAAAAATAAGGCAGTCTTTAATTATTCTGCCATTATTTAAACTTTACAGCAGTAAAAAATTCCTATTAGAAATTTAAGAAAATTAAAAATTTAACGTTTTCAATTTGGGCTCGGACCAGACTATTTTTGGTAAGGGAAGAAGAGGTAAGAAGAATTCATGCCAAGAAAGCAAAGCATGAATAAAAAAATTCGCACCGCCGCGCCGGTATCTGTATATATACGTACATTGGTTTGCGTTGTTAAAATGTACATATATACTAAAGGAGCACTGATTAGGTCTGAGTCTCTATTTGGGCCACCGTACTGTTAAAATCAAAAGTTAAAACGTAACAAAATTAATTTTAAATCGTTTCAATTTAATCCTTTCTCCCAAGGCCTTCCGGGAAGTGGAAGATTTTGCGTTTTTGACACACATCTTAAATGAAAGCACCTACGGAGATGGGATTGCAACCAATCGATAGGCTTGTATTGGCCCCAAGTTGTATATAACACACAAGACACCATATCCCCTGCTGCATTGGGGCTCCAGCAGCTGACCATTTTTTACCCCCAATGGTAAAAAATGGTCAAAACGCAGCAAAACAAATTTCTGAAGCAATATGGGGGTGGAGGTTTTAATGCATTTAGAACGCTTAACAGGCGACTAAGCAAAACTTTTTAAATTAGTCAAAAATGACCATTTTTGAATTATTTTTTGATTTTGTTTATGAAACCTGATGGTTGATGCTGCACAATTTTTGAACTTGTCAAATCGATAAAAATCGTTACCAATTCATTTTAACTTTGGTTTGTTGGCTAAATGTTGGATGTATCAAATCTACTGGCATTTTTAGTGGGGGGCCCTCCACTTTTCAATTCCCCCTCCACTTTTCGGAACCCTCCCCACTTTTTTGGGGGTCGCCCAAAAGTGTCAAAAGACTAGGTTTTTGAGGTCAAGTTTTCAAACATTTTCTCAATTTTTAGCTAGTGTATTTACTTATAAGGTCATTTTAAGCTTAAAAACAGCGATTTTTTGCGTTTTTACCTTAAAAATGCTAATTCTTTGCTAAAAATTTAGGTATATTTGTCGTCCGTATATGCGATCACAGTGGACAATGGTGTGCACACAGTGGTATGAAGAAACTGCATTTGGTGAACCTCTATATATATTCCCCCAATACGCGAGGGCCCCGACCAGAGATCCCAGGCGTTCGACCAACCTATTTACCTTCTGGCAAGGCCGTTATTGTTGCGGCGGATGTGAACGGTCATTCTCCACCTTTCTGGGATCGGTCTGCCTCCACAAGTGATAGGATTGGCACTTTGGTGGAAGATTGGCTAATCGACACCAACATGGTGTCACTGAACTCAGGACAGCCCACCCGGCAAAGCTTTGCTGGTGGAAGGGCGACTGCCCCGGACGTCACCGGCGCACACTCGTCGTTAGCGCCATCGATCAACTAGGAAATATCTGAAGACCTTGGCTCCGATCATCTACCAATCCTCATCACCTATGCCAGCTCTGAAAACTTCCTTGCCGGTAACCCCAGCAGACAGCCCGCCCGATGGTCCTTCGGTAAAGCAAATTGGAAGCTCTACCAATCTACAATCTGTGATCTCATCAGGGAGCAGCTTGATATCTTGTCAGGATCCGTTAATAGTGCCCAGCGCCTGCTCTGTCAGATCATTCTAGCTGCAGCCTCACTTGCGATCCCCAAAGGCAGACGATCAAAGCCAAAATCATGGTGGGATGAACTCACTGCTGCCATCAAAGCCAGACAGATCCAAGTCAAGATCCTCTATCCTGGCGCAATGCGTGCAGGCACGCAAATCAGCTAATACGGAAGAAGAAAGAAGACTCCTGGCATCAGTTCACATCAACTCTGGACGCCCATACCAATCCTACCCGTGTGTGGCGGGTCCTGTCAGCTATAGATGGCCGAGTTCCCGCCAGTGTTGGTGGGGAAGCTATCCTTGCTGACGGAAAGATGCTGGCGACTGATCGGCAAATCGGACTCAATCGCTGTGCTCCCACCCGTATTAGGCTATATCATTGAACAGCATACTTTGAGGTAGTCTCACTTTGGTGCAAAGGCTGTCTTGCCGTTATTTTTTGCATCAAAGACTCGTGCTGTGTGCTGCTCCTCGGGCTAGCCGCCACATATGGCAACGCCGAGGCCGACGGAGCATGTTGTTTTTTAAAAAGGAGGAGACGTCATCCGTCGTGACGTCGACCAGGCTTTGAGACTCCTTCTCGACAAAAAATGTCCAGTTGACCACCGCCTCCCTGGTCCCTGTAGCCCTTTCACTCCTGCCGAATTCGATGTTGCTCTCAGCAGCTTGAAAAATCGGAAAGCTGCTGGCCTTGATGAAACAACGAATGAGATGCTCAGAAATTTGCCATCGGAAGGAAAGCAACAGCTCCTCTCCCTATTTAATAGATCCTGGGCGACTGCTGAAGTCCCCGCCATATGGCGCAGGGCTATCATTATCCCCGTGCCTAAGAAGGGTAAACCGAAAAACCAGCTCTCCTCATTTAGACCCATCAGCTTAACCAGCTGTATCGCGAAACTGTTGGAAAGACTGGTCAAGAACCGACTAGAATACTGTCTCGAGAGTAGAAACAAGCTCAGTGACCTACAGGCAGGCTTCAGGAACGGACGGTCTACGGAAGATCAAGTCCTTCGTATAACCCAGTCAGTCGCCGATAATCTCCAGGCTAGACCGGACTGTCATGGCCCTCATAGACTTCAGCAGAGCTTT
>JASAND010013255.1:0-76777 GCA_030248195.1 Trissonchulus latispiculum
GGAATTTTTTGCAAAAATGAGACAAAATATTGTATTTTTTGGCGTATATTTCATGGTGAAACACAAAGTTCTAAAAAATGCCAGTATTTAATCTAAAAATAGCCATTTTTAAGAAAAAATCTCCGGCGAAGCCCTTTGTCCATTTTTGGAAAAGATGTAGACCTCATTAAGGAGGAAGACCAAAATCGGAGGGAGGGACGATTTCGGGGGGGGAAGGCATTTTCGGGGGGGTAGGTCAGTTTCGGGGGGACTTCCTGTAAAAAATACCCTGGGTCGTTGTGGGTGAATTAATCTGGCACAGCTTCGCCGAGCAACCCATATTCGCGGGCTTTCACGCTTTGCCATTAACGTCAGTCAATAATAGCAATTCCAGCAGTTAAACAATCGCTACACGTTGCTTGCATAGACAATTTGATTAGCAAGGTATATATATACATATATCTGTGCCGTGCCGGCCGAGTGGTTAAGGCGTTCGACTTCGGATCCGATAGTCCGAGGTTCGAATCCCCGCTGCCACAAAGCTTTCACAAATCCCCTTGAGCAAGGGACTAAGCACATATCGGTTCGCCGTGAGCTCTAGCCAACCCAGCTACCCATCCTTACTTGGTCGGTAAATGGGTACCACTATTGTGGGAAGGTAACAGGAGTCCGTGTAGGGCTTGAAGCCTTGAAGGGCCGTCCCCCCTTCCACGGATGTAGTCATCATTTAAGGTGACACTCCTGGCTCTACGGCTGTGTATCCGGGGATGAGCACCGTCACCCCTTGTCCCTGAAGCAGGGATGGAGATATTCTCAGGGGTCACCTTTACCGTTTTTACCTTTATACACGTAAACTATATAATAATTTGGTTGTGCTGGACTACGGCAAGCAACGAGAAAACCAAGGCTATGATTGTAACACTAACGGTTCAAAAGATGTAGAAGATCGTCGGAGAGAGTCCTGAAGTTATTGTTGAAATATAGACTTTTCTTATATATAAATGGTTAAAATGCACAGCTGTGTTTTTTTTCGTCGAAACTTTTTGCGAACTTTTACGCAGTCCTCCAAAATTTTTGCGGGAATTTCGCAAAAAATTGCGAAATTCTTATTTTTTAGTTTTTAAAGATAACTAACGAATTTTAGTAATTTGGGTGTATTTAAACACATTTTTACCATTTAAGGCATAGTATTAACCAAAGAAAGCTTTTTCTAAAGCCGAAGCATGTATATATATATATAAGTATAAATATATAAATATGTGTACATAAAAATTAATAGTGAAGAGACACGGGTGGGGGGCCCGGGTGTAGATTCTCAGAAGCTGAGAAAATTTTGTAAACCAGAGGAAAACTCTTCGCGGATAAATCAGAAAATCCTTAGTAGAAAAAATAAAGTTTAGTTTCGGCAGGCAGTAAAATCCTAAAATATAAGCAAACTGCTAAAAGGCAAGAATTGTTAAAAAATATAAATGTTTTGGCAAATTTTTTATCGCTAAAAGAACTTCATTGCATAGCTGTCACTAGAGCTTTCTAACTCGGCTAAGATTAAAAGGTGTCTACGGATAGAACATTTTTGCCGAAGGCGCGAAAATTTTTTTGTGTAAATTTACTTAAAAAAGTATGTGAAATACTTTTAATTTTTCATCTGAGACAACTGAAAATTTCTACTCGAAAAGCCAAAAATTTTACAGAAATTTATGCAGAGTTTCGAAAAAAGTTGCGGGAATTTTCAAAAAAAGTTAGGTATTTTCCAGTTTTTTTTCGCATTAAAAAAAACACAGATGCATAGAAGAAGGTAACATGTAAACAACACAAGAGTTTATCTAAAGAAATGTTTCCTTCAGAATAAAACCATAAGTTGAAGAGAGTTATCTAAGAACCGTAACTAAATCTGAACACTGTTATGTATATATCTTTTTCAGTCCGTGAATATGTGGTTATACTCGGCGAAGCTGTGCCCATATTAATTCGCCCACAATCTAGTCCTCTTCTTTTTTGAACCTAGTAACCTTGTTATTGTTATTTTTAAGACTAGTACTCTCTTGATTGTACAACCTCACCACCACCCATATTCTTCTCCATGGTCTGGATGAACGCTGAGAAACGGCATTTTTCTGCTTCAGCAGAATCTGGGCTAGCAAACATGCACCTTGTATTTAGGATTCAAAGTCTTCCCCTATTCTACCTTGTTGGTTGCCTTTCACGAGTATTTTTGTCCTCAGGTTTAAAACATTAAATATAACACGGTATGAATATATTATAAGTTTATGCTTTATTCGAGCGTATTCGCTGATTATATATATATATATATATACAAGTAACAAAAATGCTTCGCACAAAAGAGAATACATATATGTGTGTGCTGGGCCTATGTCTGTCGTTTAATCCAAGTTGTAGAAAGAAAGTATATAAATCCAATACAGCAAGTTTGGGTGGGGTGTTCCTATGGCTAAAGTTGTTCAGTTCGATGCTACTCGACATTTTGGTTCGAAATTTGACCACTTTTGAAAATTTTAATTTTTGACCCAAAATCGCCATAGTCCTCACCTAATTTCAGTCATAGAAATTACAGTCACTTTAGGTACGAATTTCAGTGATAAAAGTATTTCAGTCTAGAGGTGTGGGCTTTCATTTGGTGTCTAATTTTAATTCACTTTTGAAAATTTTAATTTTTCACCCCAAAAATCGCCAATTCCACCCCACCACAGCCCTCAATACTCACTCCTGGTGGGCACTGAAAAGACACTAGTTGCTACCAGTTTTCTCCTTTCATAAATATTGTACCAAACACATTTTTTCAATTTTCAGAAACCCCATGTTTAACTAAAAATCGCCTAAGTCCCCACACCACCCCACCACAGCACTCTACAGCCACTTTAAGCATGCAGTTCTATGACAAAAGTTGCTCAGCTCGCTAAGGGCTTTCATTTGGTACCAAATTTGACCACTTTTGAAAAATTTCATTTTTGACCCAAAATCGCCTAAGTCCCCACCCCACCCCACCCCACCACAGCACTCTACAGCCACTTTGAGCATGCAATTCTATGACAAAGTTGTTCAGCTCACTTAGCGCTTTCATCTGGTACCAAATTTGACCACTTTTAAAAAATCTTATTTTTGACCACTTGACCCCCTACCCGATTTACCCTTCAAACGGCAAAGTGGAGCCAGTCCAGCAAAATGGGTGGGTCGGACGGCAAAACGGACTCCGGAAATGAGCTGGGCGCACCAGAAAACCCCTATGGACAAAGTTTTGAGAGGCTATGCACAGTCCTATATGGTGTTCTTGGAAGTCGGTACCGACTTGACCCTCCCGACAGCAAAGTGGAACCAGCCCAGCAAAATGGGTGGGTCGGACGGCAAAACGGACACCGGAAATGAGCTGGGCGCACCAGAAAACCCCTATCGACAATGTGTTGAGAGGCTATGCACAGTCCTATATGGTGTTCTTGGAAGTCGGTACCGACTTGACCCTCCCGACAGCAAAGTGGAACCAGCCCAGCAATATGGGTGGGTCCGACGGCAAAACTGCTTACGGGAATCAATTCGCCGTGCCAGAAAACCTTTGTATGAAAGAATTGAGCTTTCTAAGTTGAATACACAGCGAGAAATTTCGATTTTCCATTTTTCGAATTTTCACCATTTTTGACCGGCCACTGTGGTCGCATGGGAAGTGATAGAGAAACGAGACTTAGCTATTTAGTTAGTTCAATATATGTAGTTTCTGAATGTAAAAAGAAATCGGCTCCAGCTCTTAACGTTCGAGCTGCGCAGCGACCAAAAAATGGTCACTTTTCGCTCTGAGCCGACTTTGCGGCGGCGCTGTGGCGCACCTGCGGCGCAAAAAAAGTAGCGATTCTTAAATGGCGCATGGGGTACTACCAGACCCTATACCCCTTTAGGTCCGGCCTCCGCTGCAGATTACTTGAAAGAGGCGGAAAGTCAGGACAATACGACCATTAAATAGGAGAAACCGGAAAAAAACATCGCCGCCATAACCGGTCCGGGGCACAACTTTTTAACGGAAAGTGATACGGGGCTGAAACTTCACACACATACTAAACTCGATGTGCTCTACAATTTGCGCATGAAATCTGCGCAGGATTTTGCGCAGCCTCTGCGCAGCTTATTTTACGGTGTCTCCAGGGACTTTTGACACATATTATAGGGGTCGCTGCCGCGACCCCTATGATATATATATATATATATATAGGTATATATATATATATATATGTATGTATATATATATATACTTTATTACAGCGTGTTTTGATAAATGATTTAATCCAATGCAATTTAAGTTCTAAAGGAGATTTACTGTCAAATAAAAAGTAATTTCTTGGTTAAGCTGAATATTATTCTAAAAGGCTTTTGAGTATTTTTCAGAAAAATAGCGCCGCAGGCAAAATTTTTTGAGAAAATAATATTCTGCTTACCACTAGCGTAGCCAGAAAAAAATTTCGGGGGGGGGGCAAGCCAAAAATTTTTCTGAGTTTAGGGGGGGGGGGGGGGCAAGCCAAAATTTTTCTGACTTAAGGGGAAGGGTCCATTTTTGGGTCATTTTTTACTTTCTCCGATCTCACTGATTTTCACATATCTTATTGTCCAAATGGTATATTTTAACGAGTTTTTAAAATTACAGTCGTAAGTCCTAGGGTTGTCGAGTAACTTCACCTTAAAGGAAATTTTAAAAGTTGTCATTTTTTTCGCGTTCGCCAAAAGAATCTTCCGACAAACGTTGATGAATCTGGACAAATTATATATACATTAAAATAACGCAAAAATGTTCAACTGCGGTACCCTGGAATCAGAATTTTAATTTAGGCCTTTTTAATTCATTTTTGAAGGATTAAATCAAATAAAAGCATCAAATCAAATTTTAATCATTTAAAAATGAATTAAAAAATGTTAAAGGCCTAAATTAAAATTCTAATTTCAGGGTTCCGCAGTTTAACATTTCAGCGTTATTTTAATGTATAATTTGTCCAGATTCATCAAAGTTTGTCGGTTGATTTTTTTGGCGCACGCGAAAAATGACAACTTTTAAAATTTCTTATGTTCAACACATGGATCCTCAACTTTGAGGTGAAATTACTCGACAACCATAAGACTTACGACTTTAAAAACTCGTTAAAATGTACCGTTTTGACAATAAAATATGTAAAAATCAGCGAGATCGGAGAAAGTCGAAAAAAGGCCCAAAAATGGACCCCTACGACATTATACTAACTAAGATAAGGTATCATAGGCCGCGGGCAGCGACCCCTATAATATGTGTGAAAAGTGGCTGGAGACAGTGTAAAATAAGCTGCGCAGAAGCTGCGCAAAAAATCCTGCGCAGATCCTACGCAGATTTCATGCGCAAATTGTAGAGCACATCGAGTTTAGTATGTCTGTGAAGTTTCAGCCCCGTATCACTTACCGTTAAGAAGTTGCGCCCCTGAACCATGGCGGCGATGTTTTTTTCCGGTTTCTCCTATTTGATGGTTGTATTGTACATAATGTTCGCCGCTTTCACGTGATCTGCAGCGGTGGGCCAAAAGGCTATGGGGTCTAGTAGTACCCTCTAAAGAATTTAAGAATCACAACTTTTTTGTGCGCCGCAGCTGCGCCACAGCGCCGCAGTGGCGCCGCAAAGGCTCATAGCGAAAAGTGACCATTTCTTGCGGTCGTCGCTCAGGTCGAACGTTACGTTATCTATTTAACTTTGAAAGCTCAAACCTTTCATACAATGGTTTTCTGGCACGGAGAAACGATTCCTGCAGTCAGTTTTACAGGGTTCATGCGACCTGGAAAACTTGGAAATACCTGGAAAAACCTGGAATTTGGGTAAACACCTGGAAAACCTTGGAAAAACCTGGAATTTGCTGATTGATTGTAAAATTTCACCAAATTTCTTATATTTACCATTGAAATTGAAAAAATTGCCCGAATTTTGTTTAGCCCGGTTTGTCAGCTTTTCACTCATGGTCTGTTTCTGTACATAGTTTTCTACTTGGCATGGTATTGTGTGTTTTATAGCATGGAGCTATAAATATTATAATATGGGTGTAACATTATAATATATATGGGTGTAAAAGGCTCAGTGCGGCATTTGGAAACCCGTTCGAGCTCCGTGCCAGCTAAATACTCAACACAAACTGGATGATTTTGTATCGTTGGAATCTACACGACGAGTATATAATACAAGTCGCAAAAAAAGTTTTGGTCAAAATTTCCAACTTTGAAAATTTTCGCTTCCGGACAAGTTTTGTCCGTTTGTTTTTTTTTCCTGTCAGTCACGCTTGGAAAAAAAAATGCAATTTTCTGTCGGAGTGTTAGAACGATCTGGGCATTTTCAGCAGGTGAAGTTTGGTTTTTCTGAACGTAGTACCCCGAAAGGCCGAAAGTGAACCTTTTTGCTATTTTTTTCGCTGCCCGGCTCTGCCAGCCATCTGTACGGCCGGCCAAAAGTGGAATTGGCGCTAAAATGGCCAAATTTTTGTCAAACTACAGGACCGGCCAGGGAGAGACGTGGTTTGTTGCATAAGAATCTACGGAAGGGTTGATATGTGTCCTAACGAGGGCGATTTTTGATATTCGGCCAGGATCGTTCTGGCGGCCGGCCCAAAGATAACAGCTATTTTTTGAAAATTTCTAAGTCCCAACTCCACAGAAAATAGCCAAAAATAGGCTCAAATATGCTGTTTTGGGCCATGTAGTGGGACGCATATAAGGGTTATCGGGGTCGCAGGAACACAATGAGCATAGTCTCAGCTCTGTGCGGTGCTGCTATCGTGCTGTACTATTATGCAGCAACCGCAGCACCTACTGTCTGTAGACTTACCGTAAACGGCTAAACATATGAAACTTGGTGAAAATTATGTCTGTAGTAAGGGGAGCTGTAGTTATGTTAGTTGGTGCACTCTCTAGCTTCCACTGTGCTGTATGTGCTGCCCCAAACACAGCACCTTCGATAACAAGTTATTCATTCGTCACTGGTATTTGAAATTCGACATACAGATAGTTTAGGACATGACAAACTATTATAGATACGTTTCGGGTATACTTGTGACGATGTTACTAAGGTGGTTGCGTTGCAGTGGAGTGCTGCAAAAGTACAGCACGGTTTATCCAGGAGGTCCTGTTTTTGAAAATTGTTCTACTTTTGTGGGGCTCCTCACCCACCCAAAATTCCCGTTGGTTGCAAGATTTTTTGCGCAAATTCTACGCATTTACGCAGTCGAGTTTAAAAATGCAGGCGCGTAGCCACGGGGGATGGGTGGAAGTCCCTCCGAACCTGTGGACCCTCCCAGAAATTGTTTCAAGAGCCAAATTATGGAAAACGCCCCATTTGCCAAAACATTTTCGCACCTCCCGTCGCAAAATATTATAAGTGCATTATGCCATCATAATTAGCTTCGTAGCCCAAAATGAGTACCAATTACCAAACACCAAACTTTAACCAGCGTTTACATAATTTGGGTACATCCAGGGTATTTTTTAGGGATTTTTTTTCTGTGGGGGGGGGCTTCCGGGGGGGGGGAGAAACTGTGGGGGGGGGGAGATTTTTGCAAAAATGAGCCAAAAAATGGTATTTCTTGGCGTATTTTGCATGGTGAAGCACAAAAAGTTCTCAAAAATGCTGTGATTTAAGGTATAAATAGCCATTTTTACGAAAAAATCTCCGGCGAAGCCGGAAAATTTTTGCAAATTTGACCATTTTTGGAAAAAATGTAGACCTCATTAAGGGGGTGCAGACCAAAATCCCGGGAGGGGGCGATTTCGAGTGGGGGAAGGCATTTTCGGGGGGGGGGGGGGGTGGGTCAATTTCGGCCCCCCCCCCCCCTGTAAAAAATACCCTGGGTACATCAACACATGATAGGGCCTTATGTACGTTTAATTGCAAAGAATGCTCTTTAAAAATTCCACGAAGGTCACAAATAGAAATATTTCTCAGTTTCTGGGCGGTTCCGCCCCCAGACCCCTCGGACAATTTTTACATTCCCCCTCGAAAATTTTTCTTCATACGCGAGGGCGTTCTGCGTATCTATTTTTTGTCTGCTATTCATAGGCTTAACGAGCACGGTGCGTAAAATGAGGCTAAGACTCTTTAATCTGATTTTAAAAACTGCTAAAAACTCATTAACTCGACGTTAAGTGCTTTTATTGCGTTTATAACCCTGAGAAGCGATTTTCGTACATTTACGCCTCGAAATTAAAAATATGTAATAGGAATGTATATAAATTGCAAAAAAAGTAAAAATATTATAAACAATTTTTTGCATTCGTTCTTTATTATGTATATAGTTTCCAGACTTTTAAAGAGATTGGTTTTTACACTTTTTAATGCTAGATTTGTATTTTTAACACTTTAACATTACCCTTTCTGATTTTAACAAATTACAGGTTTTGTAAAGATTTAACTTACAATATATTTTTAGCTCTTCATATTTCCAAAAAGTTTGATTGAAAATATCAATAGCCACCGCACGATGGGCACTGGAAAACCCGATGTATAAGTTCAAATATTTGAAAAACTTTGGGAAACTGTTGAAAATTTTTTGAAAGTTTTCGAAATTATATATATATATATTTGAAAAATTCTAAAAATTCTGGAGGCGGTCTAGATTTTTATTTGTAGCTTTAAAAAATACTGTTTAACGCTTTTTAATTCGTTAAAATTATACTTTTGAGCGCTCCAGAAGCAGTTTAAAATCATTGGGGTTATCAAAATACTATAAAAGCTGAAAAAAAACTAGTTTTCCGCATTTTTCCGGAAAAACCCAGCCTAGATTTACCATTACTTTAATTATGTCAGGATAGGCCTGTTGTCATGCTTGGGTCCAGTGCATCGCTGATTTTAAGAACCTGATACCCCAAAAATGCTCCAAATTTACACTGATTTGATCAAAATTTAATAATACAAAACCTGGAAAATTGCCGTTGAAAACCTTGAAAAACCTGAAAAAACCTGGAAATTGAAGCTGAAAAGTCCGCATGAACCCTGGTTTTACCGTCAGACCCACCCATCTTGCTGGGCTGGTTCCACTTTGCCGTCGGGAGGGTCAAGTCGGAAACCGCTTCCTGGAGGTCCACTTTAGGTTCTCACCTGGCCTCTCGAGCCTTGTCTATAGGGGTATTGCGGTGTGCTCATCCCACTCCGTCCCCTTTGAGCCAAACGACGAGCCTATATTGCTGGGCTGGTTCTACTTTAAGTCGTCAGGAGGGTCAAGTCGGAAACCGCTTCCTGGAGGTCCATAGTAGGCTCTACCTGGCCTCTCAAAACTTTGTCTATAGGGCTCATGGTGTGCCCAGCTCATTCCCGGTATTCTTTTTGCCGTCCGACGTACCTATTTTGCTGGGCTGGTTCTACTTAAGCGTTTGAAGGGTCAGTCGGGTCAGAGGGTCAAATGGTCGAAAAAAAGTTTCTCAAAAGTGGTCAAATTTGGTATCAAATGAAAGCCCTAAGTGAGCTGAGCAACTTTTTGTCATAGAACTGCATACCCAAAGTGGCTGTAGAGTGGCTGTGGTGGGGTGGCGTGTCGACTTAGGCGATTTTGGGTCAAAAATAAAATTTTTCTGCGGTAAAATTTGGTATCAAATGCAAGTTCTAAGTGGAGCTGAGCAACTTTTTTGTCATAGAACTGCATACTCCAAAGTGGCTGTAGAGTGCTGTGGTGGGGGTGGCGTGGGGACTTAGGCTTTTTTGAGTCAAAATAAATTTTTCAAAAGTGGTAAAATTTGATTTGATAATAAAAATTGTTTTTTTGTTGAGCAAAACTTTTGTCACAGAACTGCAGTTTTTTTTTTTTTTTTTGGGGCTGTGGTGGGGTGGGGTGGGTTTGTTGTGTTTTTTGGGTCAAAAAAAAAAAATTTTTCAAAAGTGGTCAAATTTGGTATCAAATGAAAGCACCAAGTGAGCTGAGCAACTTTTTGTCACAGAACTGCAGGTAGCCAGAGTGCCGGGGGAGGGGGGGGGGGGGGTGGGGTGTTGACTTAGGCGATTTTTTTTCAAAAATAAAATTTTTTTCTAAAGTGGTTTTGGTTGGTATTAAATGAGCCCTAAGGGAGTTGAGCAACTTTTGTCATAGAACTGCATGGTTTTTTTTGCTTTAGAGTGCAAAAATGCGGTGGCTGGGGGACTTAGGCGATTTTGAGTCAAAAATAAAATTTTTTCAAAAGTGGTAAAATTTGGTATCAAATGAAAGCCCTGGGTGAGCTGAGCAACTTTTGTCACAGAACTGCATAGCCAGAGTGGCTGTAGAGTGCTGTAAAGGGGTGGGGTGGGGATTTAGGGCGATTTTGGGTCAAAAATAAAATTTTTTTCAAAAGTGGTCAAATTTGGTATCAAATGGGGGGTTTTTGGGGGGGGGGGGGGTTGGTCAGAGAAGTCCATTTCAAAGTCGGTGCAGAGTGCTGTGGTGAAAAGGGGTGGGGACTTTTGCGATTTTGGGTCAAAAATACATGTAATTTTTCAAAAGTGGTAAAATTTGGCGTCAAATGAAAGCTCTAAAGTGAGCTGTGTAAATTTTTGTGGTGTCGGATTTTTGTCTTTCTCTATAGGAATTTAAAGTTCTGATATAGGCCCAACACACATATTCTCCCCTTTTGTGCGGAGCATTTTTTTTACTTGTGCATATCATATTGCATTTTGGTGCCCCGGCTTACAAATATTTTCTTGATGGTAAATACTTCAGGGGTGCAGCGGGGGGTGGGGGGGGGGCCTGATATTAGCCCCCTATTGTTTTTTTTTCGTCTGTTTTTTGACCGGCAATCAAAATTTTATCAAAAAGTTTGCAGAACATTTTTCTAAATGTTTGAAAATTTTTAAGATTTCATTTTTGATATCAGGCTAAAATTGTTTCCTGGTCTCCGGTATAGTTTCCAATAACCGGAACCGGAGTTTGTTACTAAAAATACCGGAAATCTTGGTCCATCTTAATATATATATTTATATACTGCATATATATATATATATATATACGTAATTATATATATACCGGGTTTTTCCCTACAGGATAAGTTTTCTTAAAATTTTTTTTCCCTAGAAACTCCAAAACCTCTCCCAGAATTCCGTCAGTTTTTTTTCTAGAATGGCTTTCTCCAGGTCTGTTTTTTTTTTTTTTTTTTTTTTTTGGGGGTTGCAAAAACAATAAATCTTTTAGGTCCACTTGTGATCATGTTTTCCTATGTCGCCGGATTTTCAGGTTTTTTTAGCATTCTTTCCCCAGCTTTAGCTCTAGTTGTAGTTTTAAATTGAAAAGCGCCTGCCAATACAGCAGACTACATATAGCTTATTTCTATTCATTTTTTGGAAAATTTTATTGCCAGAGTTGGTTAGTTCCTCAAGATCTGATCTCCAGATCTCCTCCTCCAGAAATTTGAAAAAAACAGATACCCCCGATTATGTAGAGGTTTTGGGGGGGGGGTGCCAAGAAGAATCTCAGCGGTTCTGAAGTAGGTGTTTTTTTTTTTTCAGCTTAGTAGAGGTCTCGATGGGGTGAAAATGATGAATTCAAATATTACTAAAGTAGTACTACGAGTACATTTGTACTTTTTTAAATAGTACCAAACTTCTTGTTTTTGCATTTTGGCAACTTTTTGTTGGTTTTTGTTTTCAGTTTTCTGAGCAAGTTTACGCTGAGAAAAGAATGTTCTAGCGTAGTGCTGTTTCTGTTGTCCTTTTCTTGGTCCAATGCCACTGTTACAAGTTGGTGGATAGTATTTTCCTTTCTATCTCTTTTGTCATTTTGCAATTTTATTTTCTGAGCTCTGTAGCAGAGTCAGGGTTAGTAGGACTTTCGCTGTTTTGGCAACTTCTGTTGTGGTGGATTTTTTTCTCCAGATAAAACTCTAAATCGGCTTGGTTTGAGCTCATCTGAATATTTCGGCCCAGGGGCGCGGAGTGAAAAAGGGAGACTTTTAGTGGGGCTCTGTAAGCTTTCAGGAGATGGGCTCCAACTTTGCATTTTTTGGCCTCAGCCTTTTAAAAGAAAAGTTTGTAGTTTTCTGGCCTTGGGGTGGTGCCCATATAGAGTAAATCAGGGTCGCTGAAAAACGATGGGCATACTGCCGATACCGCCTGAGGCGCACCACTGGTCAGCATGGCTCCCGTGGTTCCTCGCCCAGGGTCAAAGTTGGGAAAATATATATATAGTAAATCGACTACGCTTGTTTCAATGGGCATATCGCCGAAACCGACGGAAGTGACCACTGGCCATTACAGGCTATGGGGCCTATTCTGGGTTTATCTAGCCCAAAAAAGTGGGGAAGTGGGGATTCTCTCTCTCCACTTGTGGGGGGGGGGGGAAGACCAAAAGTGGGGGGAATAAAATTGGCTAAAAATGTTAAAAATGCGGTAAAAATTGCTAGTTTTCAAGGTGACACTGCTGGTACCGTTTTTGGGCAGAAAAGTGTTTCAAAATAAAGATTTAGTACCAAAATAGACGATTTTTAACCAAAAAATTATGGCGAAGCCTGCAATTTTTGAAAATTTTGACCAAAAATCCTAAAAATTTGGCATTTTCTGGGCACCTTATAGTGAGTGGGGGGGGGCCCAAAAAAGTGGGGGGAACGAGTGGGGGAAGGGGTCGAGTGGGGGCCCAAAAAGTGGGGCGGTCCCCCCCCACCCCCCCACTAAAGAAAACCCAGCCTATTGACCACTGGTCATTTTGCCTAAAACAGCGTTTTTCGGCGTTTTGGTTAGACATATGGGTAGGGGGGGGGGGGGGGGGGGGGGGGGTATATTAGCCGAAATCGATGGAGTGACCTTGGGTCAAACCGTCTATTTTTCGGCGTTTTGGTTGGGGGCATAGTGGGGGGATTTTGTTTGTCTTAATGAGCACATTTTCAGATCGGACGGAAGCCACCACTGGTCACTACGGGTCTAGGTGGTCTCCTCAACCAGTGGTTCAACGGAAAAAAAAAAAAAAGGGGGGGGGGGGTTTCCTGACGTTTTGATATAGTAAACCGACAACGCTCAAATTTTGATGGGCATATTGCCGAAATCGGTGGTAGAGACCAGTGGTCACTACAACTGACCACGAAAAAGGGCCCGATAGTCCTGTGTACTGTAAATTTTGGATGCTCGGCTACTTTTTTACCATACTGGAATCCATCATTAAGGCGAAAATTATTATGCCGTCTACCTTTGTTAAGTTAAAAAAGAAAAATTTTTGAAAATTTCGGCCCACTGCAATTTGGTAATAAAAGGGGGATCCACTTTTTTTTGATGGGGAATTATTTTCGGATTTTTCGACATACGAGCTAACGGTACATCAACATTGGAATATTGTCAGAGAAAAGTGCTACGAGGACAAGCATAGAAAAGTATATAATATGGATGGTGAGAGTTTGCAGGAAATCAAGAGAGGACCAGCTTTGAAAATGCTTAATATGGGGCTAGGTTCTAAAGTTAGGTTGGTGGGCGAATCCAATATACATACCGAACAACGTTTGCGGGTTTGTACACGCGTTTGTCACATATACATAGTATTATACAATGTAATATACGTATAGAACGGTCAACATTAGAATAAAAATGTTGAACAGTAATTTGCGAGATAAATATGCAGTTGTCAGTTGCGGCAGTTTTGCCGCTACAGCACATACCTTTAAATTTAGTTATATCGGACAGAAACATGGGGGATGTGGCGGTACTACAGTAGCGTTGTCAGACAATCGCTACGCTATAAAATTATTCCTTAGCAAATGCATAAAATGAACACTAAGCTAGACTTTTCTTGAAGGAAAAGTCTGACTTTATAATACATGGAAGTGGCTTATCAGTGGGATATAGATTATATCATCTAATTTAGAATGTCGAGCAAAAATTTCCAAGTTTATTTTGGGATATAGATGAACGTGGCAATATTTACAGCCCGCGAATATTTTTTCAACAGAGCACGCTTGTGCCCATACCCTTCTGCCCACAACCTAGTCCTCCTTTCTTTAGGTCCTCGCCCCATATTAAGCATTTTTGAAAAGCTAAATCCTCTCTTGATTTCGCAATCTCAATATTATCCACGTATGTATGTAGCTTTTTCTACGCTTCGGGAGCATTTTACTTGTCTTTAGTATATATTTGCCATTTGATACATAACTCTGCAAATATATACTAAAGATAGGTAGGGTAACAAGAAATAAATGCTCCCCCGGAGCATAGAAAAGTAATAATATGGGTGGGATGTGGTGAGGTTGCGAAATCAAGAGAGGACTAGCTTTCAAAATGCTTAATATGGGGCTAGGTTCTGAAAAGAAAGGAGGACTAGGTTGTGGGCGAACTTTCACGCGGCACAGCGTCGCCGAACAACCCATATTTGCGGGCTGTAAATATTATACATTCATCTATATCAGTTTCCAAACTTTAAATTATAGCTCCAGATTCTAAATTACATGATATAATCTATATCCGCCTATTCGTACTTCCATGTATTATATAGTCAGACTTTTCCTTCAAGAAAGTCTAAGCTTACTGTTCATTTTATGCATTTATACAGACAGCATATTTAAAGAATAATTTTATAGCGATTGTCCTTGACTGCAACCTTGCCGGATTGAACCAATAATTTTACCGCCACATCCCCATGTTTCTGTCCGATACTTGTCATAGTCCAACTAAATTTAAGGTATATATATATATATAGCTAGCCTAAAACTGCCCTGGCAAACAACTACTATATTTATCTCGCAAATTACCTGTTCAACATTTTTTATTCTAATGTTGACCGTTCTATACGTATATTATACATGTGTATAATACTATGTATATGTGACAAACGCTGAAGCGAAGCGTGCAAACCCGCAAATATGGGTTGTTCGGCTTCGGCGACGCTGTGCCCATATTAGTTCGCCCGCAACCTAGTCCTCCTTTCTTTTAGAACCTAGCCCCATATTAAGCATTTTCAAAGCTAGTCCTCTCTTGATTTCGCAACCTCACCACATCCATCCATATTATATACTTTTCTATGCTCCGGAGGAGCATTTTATTTTCTTGTCCTCGTAGCACTTTAAAGATTCTCTGACAATATTCCAATGTTGTTAAACATTGGCCTTAAGATTAGCTCGTATGTCGAGGCCGAGGGAGAATTCGCAAGGGGAGGCCTCCATGAACGAACTTCCCCATCAAAAAAGTGGATCCCCCTTTGTTACCAAATTTTGCAGTGAAAAAATCAGAAAGCGAAATTTTCAAAAATTTTCTTTTTTAACTTAACAAGGTTAATTAGACGGCATAGCTTAATTTTTCGCCTTAATGATGGATTCCAGTGAGATTAATGAGTTAAGAAGTAGCCGAGCATCCCGCAGGGTACTTACAGTACACAGGACTATCGGGCCACTTTTCGTGGGGGTTTGCCAGTGGTCAGTAGGACGTAGTGACCACTGGTCACTTCCATCGGTTTCGGCAATATGCCCATTAAAACGAGCGTTGTCGATTTACTATATCAAAACGTCCGCAACTAAAACCCCGAAAAACTAAGTTTTAGGGAGTTAGACCACTGGTTAGTAGACCACCTAGACCGTAGTGACCAGTGGTCACTTCCGTCCGATCTGAAAATGTGCTCATTAAGACGAGCGTAATCGATTTACTATGCCCCCAACCAAAACGCCGAAAAATAGACCATTTGACCAGTGGTCACTTCATCGGTTTCGGCAATATGCGCATTGAAACGAGCGTAGTCGATTTACTACATATGTCCCCAACCAAAACGCCGAAAAACGCTGTTTTAGGCCATTTGACCAGTGGTCAATAGGCTGGGTTTTCTTTAGTGGGGGGGTGGGGGGGGACCGCCCCACTTTTCTTCCCCCCCCCCACTCGACCCCTTCCCCCCACTCGTTACCCCGCTCTTTTTTGGGCTTCCGCCCCCACTCACTATAAGGTGCCCAGAAAATGCCAAATTTTTAGGATTTTTGGTCAAAATTTTCAAAAATTTTCCGGCTTCGCCGTAATTTTTTGGTTAAAAATCGTCTATTTTGGTACTAAATCTTTATTTTTGAGCACTTTTTAGCTTAGATGTAGCAGTATACGTAGAAAACACGCAATTTTTACCGCATTTTTAGCATTTTTAGCCCATTTTATTCCCCCCCCACTTTTGGTCTTCCCCCCCCCCCACAAGTGGGGGGGGATCCCCCCCACTTTCCCCCCCCCACTTTTTTTGGGCTAGAGAAAACCCAGAATAGGCCCCATAGCCTGTAATGGCCAGTGGTCACTTCCGTCGGTTTTGGCGATATGCCCATTGAAACAAGCGTAGTCGATTTACTATATATATATTTTCCCAACTTTGACCCTGGGCGAGGAACCACGGGAGCCATGCTGACCAGTGGTCACTTCAGGCGGTATCGGCAGTATGCCCATCGTTTTCAGCGACCCTGATTTACTCTATATGGGCACCACCCCAAGGCCGAAAAACACAAACTTTTCGCCCAAAGAGGCCAAAAAATGCAAAGTTTGGGCCCATCTCCTGAAAGCTACAGAGCGAAATTAAAAAAATCCCCCTCCTTACTTCGTGTGCATTGGCCGAAATATTCAAATGAAATAAACCAAACCGATCTAGCTGCTAGTCTGAGAAAAAAGTCCACCACAACCGAAGTGCCAAAATAGCGAAAGTCCGACTTTGGGGCCTTGGCACAGAGCCAAAATGGGCCAGGCGCCAAAATGACCAAAAAAGGTAGCATGGGGGATACTTTCTACCAACATATAACAGTAGCATTGGACCAAAATGCCCACAACGTTCCAACACTTCGCTAGAGCATGCACTTCCGAAAAGCGTTATTCACCTAGAAAATAAAAGCAAACGCAAACTAACTGTTGCCAAGTGCAAAAATTTGAAGTTTCGAATTCGAACCAAAAGTATGGTGGTACTTGTAGTACTACTCGAGTACTTTACGATGGTAACATTTTTACCCCTCCCGGACCTCTAATAAGCTGGCTCCAGGCCAACACTGTCTCCAGGGGGCCGCGCAGATGCCTTTACACCAATATTGCTATCGCGCCCCTACATAATACTGGCTATTTCCTAAGCCTAAATTTCTGGAGGGAGGAGATCTGGAGATCAGATCTGGAGGGGGGCACAGATTTCTGGGGGGGGGGGGGAATTTTTCCAAAAAATGCTTAAAAATAAGCTATATATGGTCTGCTGCTGAGCCAGAAGTTGAACAATTTTTAACTTAAATTTAAGCTTAAGCTGGCTAAACAACGCTAAAAAAACCTGAAAATCCGGCGACGCCGGAAAACATTTTCAAAATTGAACCTGAAAAACCCATTTTTTTGGTGACTTTTGACGTCTGGGGGGCCGGCAGGCCCTAATCCTGGAGAAAGCGATTCTGGGGGGGGCGACCCAAGTCTGGGAGGGGGAACGGGATTTCTGGGGGGGCCGACCCCCCACCCCCCCTCCTGTAGGAAAAACCCAGTATATATATACGTACATATATATATATATATATATATAGTATATACGTATATATATTAGGGATGGACCGGAATTCCGGTTCCGGTACTTTTTGGTTCCGGTTCCGGTTATTGAAAACATACCGGAACCGGAACCAATTTTAGCCTATTATCAAAAGTAAAATCTTAAAATTTTCAAACATTTTGTAAAATGTCTATAAACTTTTTGATAAAATTGCGATTCTTTTGTAAGCAGCAGGCGCGTAGCCAGGGGGGGGGCAAGGGGGGCATGCCCCCCCCCGAAATTGGGTTGCCCCCCTGGAAATATTTACCATCAGAAAATATTTATAACGCAGACAGCATAAATGTAATATATATATACACAAGTAACAAAAATGCTCCGCACAAAAGGGGATAATATGTGTGTTGGGCCTATATCTATCCTTTAAATTCCGGTTGAGAAAGGCATAAATCCGACACCGCAAAAGTTGCTCAGCTCACTTAGGGCTTTCATTTGATACCAAATTTTACCACTTTTGAAAAATTATATATATTTTTGACCCAAAATCGCCTAAGTCCCCACCCCACCCCACCACAGCACTCTACAGCCACTCTGGCTATGCAGTTCTGTGACAAAAGTTGCTCAGCTCACTTAGTGCTTTCATTTGATACCAAATTTGACCACTTTTGAAAAATTTTATTTTTGACCCAAAATCGCCTAAGTCCCCACCCCACCCCACCACAGCACTCTACAGCCACTCTGGCTATGCAGTTCTGTGACAAAAGTTGCTCAGCTCACTTAGGGCTTTCATTTGATACCAAATTTTACCACTTTTGAAAAATTTTATTTTTGACTCAAAATCGCCTAAGTCCCCACGCCACCCCACCACAGCACTCTACAGCCACTTTGGGTATGCAGTTCTATGACAAAAGTTGCTCAGCTCACTTAGGGCTTTCATTTGATACCAAATTTTACCACTTTTGAAAAATTTTATTTTTGACCCAAAATCGCCTAAGTCGACACGCCACCCCACCACAGCACTCTACAGCCACTCTGGCTATGCAGTTCTGTGACAAAAGTTGCTCAGCTCACTTAGTGCTTTCATTTGATACCAAATTTGACCACTTTTGAAAAATTTTATTTTTGACCCAAAATCGCCTAAGTCCCCACCCCACCCCACCACAGCACTCTACAGCCACTCTGGCTATGCAGTTCTGTGACAAAAGTTGCTCAGCTCACTTAGGGCTTTCATTTGATACCAAATTTTACCACTTTTGAAAAATTTTATTTTTGACTCAAAATCGCCTAAGTCCCCACGCCACCCCACCACAGCACTCTACAGCCACTTTGGGTATGCAGTTCTATGACAAAAGTTGCTCAGCTCACTTAGGGCTTTCATTTGATACCAAATTTTACCACTTTTGAAAAATTTTATTTTTGACCCAAAATCGCCTAAGTCGACACGCCACCCCACCACAGCACTCTACAGCCACTTTGGGTATGCAGTTCTATGACAAAAGTTGCTCAGCTCACTTAGGGCTTTCATTTGATACCAAATTTGACCACTTTTGAGAAACTTTTTTTCGACCATTTGACCCTCCCACCCGACTGACCCTTCAAACGGCAAAGTAGAACCAGCCCAGCAAAATAGGTACGTCGGACGGCAAAAAGAATACCGGGAATGAGCTGGGCACACCAGAAAACCCCTATAGACAAAGTTTTGAGAGGCCAGGTAGAGCCTACTATGGACCTCCAGGAAGCGGTTTCCGACTTGACCCTCCCGACGGCAAAGTAGAACCAGCCCAGCAATATAGACACGTCGGACGGCAAAACGGGTACCGGGAATGAGCTGGGCACACCGGAAAACCCCTATAGACAAAGTTTTGAGAGGCCAGGTAGAGCCTACTATGGACCTCCAGGAAGCGGTTTCCGACTTGACCCTCCCGACGGCAAAGTGGAACCAGCCCAGCAAGATGGGTGGGTCTGACGGTAAAACCAGGGTTCATGCGGACTTTTCAGCTTCAATTTCCAGGTTTTTCCAGGTTTTTCAAGGTTTTCAACGGCAATTTTCCAGGTTTTGTATTATTAAATTTTGATCAAATCAGTGTAAATTTGGAGCATTTTTGGGGTATCAGGTTCTTAAAATCAGCGATGCACTGGACCCAAGCATGACAACAAGGCCCCTGTCCTGACATAATTAAAGTAATGGTAAATCTAGGCTGGGTTTTTCCGGAAAAATGCGGAAAACTAGTTTTTTTCGGCTTTTATAGTATTTTTGATAACCCCAATGATTTTAAACTGCTTCTGGAGCGCTCAAAAGTATAATTTTAACGAATTAAAGCGTTAAACAGTATTTTAAAGCTACAAATAAAAATCTAGACCGCCTCCAAGAATTTTTAGAATTTTTCAAATATATATATATATAATTTCGAAAACTTTCAAAAAATTTTCAACAGTTTCCCAAAGTTTTCAAATATTTGAACTTATACATCGGGTTTTCCGGTGCCCATCGTGCGGTAACTATTGGTATTTTCAATCAAACTTTTGGAAATATGAAGGCTAAAAATATATTGTAAGTTAAATCTTTACAAAACCTGTAATTTGTTAAAATCAGAAAGAGTAATGTTAAAGTGTTAAAAATACAAATCTAGCATTAAAAAGTGTAAAAACCAATCTCTTTAAAAGTCTGGAAACTATATACATAATAAAGAACGAATGCAAAATTGTTTATAATATTTTTACTTTTTTTGCAATTTATATACATTCCTATTACATATTTTTAATTTCGAGGGCGTAAATGTACGAAAATCGCTTCTCGGGGTTATAAACGCAATAAAAGCACTTAACGTCGAGTTAATGAGTTTTTAGCAGTTTTTAAAATCAGATTAAAGAGTCTTAGCCTCATTTTACGCACCGTGCTCGTTAAGCTATGAATAGCAGACGAAAAATAGATACGCAGGGGCACTCGCGTAGCAAGAAAAATTTTCGAGGGGGAATGTAAAAATTGTCCGAGGGGTCTGGGGGCGGAACCACCCAGAAGCTGAGAAATATTTCTATTTGTGACCTTCGTGGAATTTTTAAAGAGCATTCTTTGCAATTAAAAGTACATAAGGCCCTATCATGTGTTGATGTACCCAGGGTATTTTTTACAGGGGGGGGGGGGGGGGCCCAAATTGACCTTCCCCCGCCCCGCCCGAAAATGCCCCCTTCCCCTGAAATCGCCCCCTCCCGGGATTTTGGGCTTCCCCCTTAATGAGGTCTACATTTTTTCCAAAAATGGTCAAATTTGCAAAAATTTTCCGGCTTCGCCGGAGATTTTTTCGTAAAAATGGCTATTTATACCTTAAATCCTGGCATTTTTGAGAACTTTTTGTGCTTCACCATGCAAAATACGCCAAGAAATACCATTTTTTGGCTCATTTTTGCAAAAAATCTCCCCCCCCCCCGAAAATTTCTTCCCCCGCTCCCCCCGGGAAGCCCCCCCCCCCGGAAAAAAATCCCTAAAAAATACCCTGGATGTACCCAAATTATGTAAACGCTGGTTAAAGTAGGGTATTTGGTAATTGGTACTCATTTTGGGCTACGAAACTAATTATGATGGCATAATGCACTTATAATATTTTGCGACGGAGGTGCGAAAATGTTTTGGCAAATGGGGCGTTTTCCATAATTTGGCACGGAAACAATTTCTGGGAGGGTCCACAATTTCGGAGGGACTTCCCCCCATCCCCCCGTGGCTACGCGCCTGCATTTTTAAACTCGACTGCGTAAATGCGTAGAATTTACGCAAAAAATCTTGCAACCAACGGGAATTTTGGGTGGGTGAGGAGCCCCACAAAAGTAGAACAATTTTTAAAAGCAGGACCTCCTGGATAAACCGTGCTGTACTTTTGCAGCACTCCACTGCAGCGCAACCACATAGTAACATCGTCATAAGTATACGAAACGTATCTATAATAGTTTGTCATGTCCTAAACTATCTGTATGTCGAATTTCAAATACCAGTGACGAATGAATAACTTGTTATCGAAGGTGCTGTGTTTGGGGCAGCACATACAGCACGGTGGAAGCTAGAGAGTGCACCAACTAACATAGCTACAGCTCCCCCTTACTACAGACATAATTTTCACCAAGTTTCATATGTTTAGCCGTTTACAGTAAGTCTACAGACGATGAGTGCTACGGTTGCTGCATAATAGTACAGCACGATAGCAGCACCGCACAGAGCTGAGACTATGCTCATTGTGTTCCTGCGACCCCGATAACCCTTATATGCGTCCCACTACATGGCCCAAAACAGCATATTTAGGCCTATTTTTGACTATTTTCTGTGGAGTTGGGACTTAGAAATTTTCCAAAAATGGCTATTTATCTTTGGGCCGGCCGCCAGAACGATCCTGGCCAGATATCAAAAATCGCCCTCGTTAGGACATATAAACCCTTCCGTAGATTCTTATGCAACAAACCACGTCTCTCTAGCGTCTTCCCTGAGTCCTGTAGTTTGACAAAAATTTGGCCATTTTAGCGCCAAGTCCACTTTTGGCCGGCCGTACAGATGGCTGGCCGGGCCGGGCAGCGAAAAAAATATCAAAAAGGTTCACTTTCGGCCTTTCGGGGTATACACGTTCAGAAAAACCAAACTTCACCTGCTGAAAATGCCCAGATCGTTCTAACACTCCGACAGAAAATTGCATTTTTCCAAGCGTGACTTACAGGAAAAAAAAACAAACGGACCAAACTTGTCCGGAAGCGAAAATTTTCAAAGTTGGAAATTTTGACCAAAACTTTTTTGCGACTTGTATTATATACTCGTCGTGTAGATTCCAACGATACCAAAATCATCCAGTTTGGTTGAGTATTTAGCTGGCACGGAGCTCGAACGGGTTTCCAAATGCCGCACTGAGCCTTTTACACCCATATATATTATAATGTTACACCCATATTATAATATTTATAGCCCCATGCTATAAAACACACAATACCATGCCAAGTAGAAAACTATGTACAGAAACAGACCATGAGTGAAAAGCTGACAAACCGGGCTAAACAAAATTCGGGCAATTTTTTCAATTTCAATGGTAAATATAAGAAATTTGGTGAAATTTTACAATCAATCAGCAAATTCCAGGTTTTTCCAGGTTTTTCCAGGTGTTTACCCAAATTCCAGGTTTTTCCAGGTATTTCCAAGTTTTTCCAGGTCGCATGAACCCTGTAAAACTGACTGCGGGAATCGTTTCTCCGTGCCAGAAAACCATTGTATGAAAGATTTGAGCTTTCAAAGTTAAATAGATAACGTAACGTTCGACCTGAGCGACGACCACAAAAATGGTCACTTTTCGCTATGAGCCGACTTTGCGGCGCCACTGCGGCGCTGTGGCGCAGCTGCGGCGCAAAAAAAGTTGTGATTCTTAAATTCTTTAGAGGGTACTACTAGACCCCATAGCCCTTTTGGCCCACCGCTGCAGATCACGTGAAAGCGGCGAACATTATGTACAATACAACCATCAAATAGGAGAAACCGGAAAAAAACATCGCCGCCATAACCGGTCCGGGGCGCAACTTCTTAACGGTAAGTGATACGGGGCTGAAACTTCACAGACATACTAAACTCGATGTGCTCTACAATTTGCGCATGAAATCTGCGTAGGATCTGCGCAGGATTTTGCGCAGCTTCTGCGCAGCTTATTTTACACTGTCTCCAGCCACTTTTCACACATATTATAGGGGTCGCTGCCGCGACCCCTATGATACCTTATCTTAGTTAGTATAATGTCGTAAGGGGGTCCATTTTTGGGCCTTTTTTCGACTTTCTCCGATCTCGCTGATTTTTACATATTTTATTGTCAAAACGGTACATTTTAACGAGTTTTTAAAGTCGTAAGTCTTATGGTTGTCGAGTAATTTCACCTCAAAGTTGAGGATCCATGTGTTGAACATAAGAAATTTAAAAAGTTGTCATTTTTCGCGTGCGCCAAAAAAATCAACCGACAAACTTTGATGAATCTGGACAAATTATACATTAAAATAACGCTGAAATGTTAAACTGCGGAACCCTGAAATTAGAATTTTAATTTAGGCCCTTAACATTTTTAATTAATTTTTAAATGATTAAAATTTGATTTGATGCTTTTATTTGATTTAATCCTTCAAAAATGAAATAAAAAGGCCTAAATTAAAATTCTAATTCCAGGGTACCGCAGTTGAACATTTTTGCGTTATTTTAATGTATATATAATTTGTCCAGATTCATCAACGTTTGTCGGAAGATTTTTTTGGCGAACGCGAAAAAAATGACAACTTTTTAAATTTCCTTTAAGGTGAAGTTACTCGACAACCCTAGGACTTACGACTGTAATTTTAAAAACTCGTTAAAATATACCATTTGGACAATAAGATATGTGAAAATCAGTGAGATCGGAGAAAGTAAAAAATGACCCAAAAATGGACCCTCCCCCTTATGTCAGAAAAATGTTGGCTTGCCCCCCCCTTAAGTCAGAAAAATTTTGGCTTGCCCCCCCCCGAAATTTTTTTCTGGCTACGCTAGTGGTAAGCAGAATATTATTTTCTCAAAAAATTTTGCCTGCGGCGCTATTTTTTCTGAAAAATACTCAAAAGCCTTTTATAAAAATATTCAGCCTAACCAAGAAATTACTTTTTATTTGACAGTAAATCTCCTTTAGAACTTAAATTGCATTGGATTAAATCATTTATCAAAACACGCTGTAATAAAGTATATATATATATACATACATATATATATATATATATATACCTATATATATATATATATATCATAGGGGTCGCGGCAGCGACCCCTATAATATGTGTCAAAAGTCCCTGGAGACACCGTAAAATAAGCTGCGCAGAGGCTGCGCAAAATCCTGCGCAGATTTCATGCGCAAATTGTAGAGCACATCGAGTTTAGTATGTGTGTGAAGTTTCAGCCCCGTATCACTTTCCGTTAAAAAAGTTGTGCCCCGGACCGGTTATGGCGGCGATGTTTTTTTCCGGTTTCTCCTAATTCATGGTCGTATTGTCCTGACTTTCCGCCTCTTTCAAGTAATCTGCAGCGGAGGCCGGACCTAAAGGGGTATAGGGTCTGGTAGTACCCCATGCGCCATTTAAGAATCGCTACTTTTTTGCGCCGCAGGTGCGCCACAGCGCCGCCGCAAAGTCGGCTCAGAGCGAAAAGTGACCATTTTTGTGGTCGCTGCGCAGCTCGAACGTTAAGAGCTGGAGCCGATTTCTTTTTATATTCAGAAACTACATATATTGAACTAACTAAATAGCTAAGTCTCGTTTCTCTATCACTTCCCATGCGACCACAGTGGCCGGTCAAAAATGGTGAAAATTCGAAAAATGGAAAATCGAAATTTCTCGCTGTGTATTCAACTTAGAAAGCTCAATTCTTTCATACAAAGGTTTTCTGGCACGGCGAATTGATTCCCGTAAGCAGTTTTGCCGTCGGACCCACCCATATTGCTGGGCTGGTTCCACTTTGCTGTCGGGAGGGTCAAGTCGGTACCGACTTCCAAGAACACCATATAGGACTGTGCATAGCCTCTCAACACCTTGTCCATAGGGGTTTTCTGGTGCGCCCAGCTCATTTCCGGTGTCCGTTTTGCCGTCCGACCCACCCATTTTGCTGGGCTGGTTCCACTTTGCTGTCGGGAGGGTCAAGTCGGTACCGACTTCCAAGAACACCATATAGGACTGTGCATAGCCTCTCAAAACTTTGTCCATAGGGGTTTTCTGGTGCGCCCAGCTCATTTCCGGAGTCCGTTTTGCCGTCCGACCCACCCATTTTGCTGGACTGGCTCCACTTTGCCGTTTGAAGGGTAAATCGGGTAGGGGGTCAAGTGGTCAAAAATAAGATTTTTTAAAAGTGGTCAAATTTGGTACCAGATGAAAGCGCTAAGTGAGCTGAACAACTTTTGTCATAGAATTGCATGCTCAAAGTGGCTGTAGAGTGCTGTGGTGGGGTGGGGTGGGGTGGGGACTTAGGCGATTTTGGGTCAAAAATGAAATTTTTCAAAAGTGGTCAAATTTGGTACCAAATGAAAGCCCTTAGCGAGCTGAGCAACTTTTGTCATAGAACTGCATGCTTAAAGTGGCTGTAGAGTGCTGTGGTGGGGTGGTGTGGGGACTTAGGCGATTTTGGGTCAAAAATGAAATTTTTCAAAAGTGGTCAAATTTGGTACCAAATGAAAGCCCGCATCGAACTGAGCAACTTTTGTCATAGAAGTGCGTACCTAAAGTGGCTGTAGAGGGCTGTGGTGGGGTGGGGTAGGCGATTTTGGGTCAAAAATTAAAATTTTCAAAAGTGGTCAAATTAGGTACCAAATGAAAGCCCGCATCGAACTGAGCAACTTTTGTCATAGAAGTGCGTACCTAAAGTGGCTGTAGAGGCCTGTGGTGGGGTGGGGTGGGGACTTAGGCGATTTTGGGTCAAAAATTAAAATTTTCAAAAGTGGTCAAATTTCGAGTCAAATGAAGGCCCGCATCGAACTGAACAACTTTCGCCATAGAACCACCCACCCAAACTTGCTGTGTCGGATTTATATACTTTCTTTCTCAACCGGATTAAACGACAGACATAGGCCCAACACACATATTATCCCCTTTTGTGCGGAGCATTTTTGTTACTTGTATATATATATATATATATAATCGAGAATACGCTCGAATAAAGCATAAACTTATAATATATTCATACCGTGTTATATTTAATGTTTTAAACCTGGGGGGAAAATGCCCGCGACGGGCAACCAACTTGGTAGAATAGGGAAAGACTTGAATCCTAAATACACGGTGCATGTTTACAACTGAGATTCTGCTGAAGCAGAAAAATGCCGTTTCTCAGCGTTCCTCCAGACCATGGAAAAGAATATGGGTGGTGGTGAGGTTGTACAATCAAGAGAGTACTAGTCTTAAAAATGCTTAATATGGGTGCTAGGTTCAAAAAAAGAAGAGGACTAGGTTGTGGGCGAATTAATATGGGCACAGCTTCGCCGAGCAACCCATATTCGCGGACTGAAAAAGTTATATACATAACAGTGTTCAGATTTAGTTACGGTTCGTAGATAACTCTCATAAACTAGTTTTAATTGAAGGAAACATTTCTTTAGATAAACTCTTGTGTTGTTTACATGTTTATACTGTGCATCTGTGTTTTTTTTTTGCGAAAAAAACTGCGAAATTCCGCACTTTTTTTGAAAATTCCGCAACTTTTTTCGGAGCTCTGCGTAAAGTTCCGCAAAAATTTTTGGCCTTGAGTAGAAATTTTCAGTTGTCTCAGATGAAAATTAAACGTATTTCACATACTTTTTGAAGTAAATTTTCAAAAAAATTTCGCGCCTTCGGCGCGTATTTCTATACGTAGACACCTTTTAATCTTAGCCGAGTTAGAATGCATAGTGACAGCTATGCAATGAAGTTCTTTTAGCGATAAAAAATTTGCCAAAGCATATTTTTTAACAATTCTTGCCTTTTAGCAGTTTGCTTATATTTTAGGATTTTACTGCCTGCCGAAACTAAACTTTATTTTTTCTACTAAGGATTTTCCTAATTTATCCACTAAGGATTTTCCTCTGGTTTACAAAATTTTCTCAGCTTCTGGGGGCTCTGCCCCCAGACCCCCGCGTGTCTCTTCACTATTAATTTTTATGTATACATATTTATATATTTATACTTATATATATATATACATGCTTCGGCTTTAGAAAAAGCTTTTTCTTGGTTAATACTATGCCTTAAATGGTAAAAATGTGTTTAAATACACCCAAATTACTAAAATTCGTTAGTTATCTTTAAAAAACTAAAAAATAAGAATTTCGCAATTTTTTGCGAAATTCCGCAAAAAATTTTGGAGGACTGCGTAAAAGTTCGCAAAAAGTTTCGACGAAAAAAAAAACACAGCTGTGCATTTTAACCATTTATATATAAGAAAAGTCTATATTTCAACAATAACTTCAGGACTCTCTCCGACGATCTTCTACATCTTTTGAACCGTTAGTGTTACAATCATAGCCTTGGTTTTTTCTCGTTGCTTGCCGTAGTCCAGCACAACCAAATTATTATATAGTTTACGTGTATAAAGGTAAAAACGGTAAAGGTGACCCCTGGAGAATATCTCCATCCCTGCTTCAGGGACAAGGGGTGACGGTGCTCATCCCCGGATACACAGCCGTAGAGCCAGGAGTGTCACCTTAAATGATGACTACATCCGTGGAAGGGGGGACGGCCCTTCAAGGCTTCAAGCCCTACACGGACTCCTGTTACCTTCCCACAATAGTGGTACCCATTTACCGACCAAGTAAGGATGGATAGCTGGGTTGGCTAGAGCTCACGGCGAACCGATATGTGCTTAGTCCCTTGCTCAAGGGGATTTGTGAAAGCTTTGTGGCAGCGGGGATTCGAACCTCGGACTATCGGATCCGAAGTCGAACGCCTTAACCACTCGGCCGGCACGGCACAGATATATGTATATATATACCTTGCTAATCAAATTGTCTATGCAAGCAACGTGTAGCGATTGTTTAACTGCTGGAATTGCTATTATTGACTGACGTTAATGGCAAAGCGTGAAAGCCCGCGAATATGGGTTGCTCGGCGAAGCTGTGCCAGATTAATTCACCCACAACGACCCAGGGTATTTTTTACAGGGAAGTCCCCCCGAAACTGACCTACCCCCCGAAAATGCCTTCCCCCCCCCGAAATCGTCCCTCCCTCCGGGATTTTGGTCTTCCTCCTTAATGAGGTCTACATCTTTTCCAAAAATGGTCAAATGGCTTCGCCGGAGATTTTTTCGTAAAAATGGCTATTTTTACCTTAAATCCTGGCATTTTTGAGAACTTTTTGTGTTTCACCATGCACAATACGCCAAAAAATTCCATTTTTTGGCTCATTTTTGCAAAAAAATTCCCCCCCTTCCCCGGAAAAAGTCCCTAAACGATACCCTGCACAACCTAGTCCTCTTCTTTTTTTGAACCTACTACCCATATTAAGCTGGCTTTTTCCTAGGCAAAAATTTCTGGGGGGGGGAAGTCTGGGGGGCGGTCCCCCCCAGGTCTGGGGGGGGCACAGAATTATGGGGGGGACAAAATTTTTTCGAAAAATGCTTAAAAAATAGCTATTTTTTGCTACTGAGCTGAAATATTAACTATTTTTAACCTAAATTTAAGCTTAAAATAGCTAAAAAATGCTTAAAAATGTCTAAAAATCCGGCGAAGCCGGAAAATTTTTTCAAAATTTACCCTCAAACCCCTATTGTTCCGGGCACTTAAAAGTTCTGGGGGGGGGGAGGCCCGAATCCTGGGGGGCGGGGATTCTGGGGGGGGGCGACCCAAGTCTGGGTGGGGAAACGAAATTCTGGGGGGGGCCGCCCCCCACCCCCCCCCCCTGTAGGAAAAAGCCAGTTAAGCATTTTTGAGACTAGTCCTCTCTTGATTGTACAACTTCACAACTACCCATATTACATTTTCATGCTCCGGGGGAGCATTTTTATTACTTTTCCTTCTGTCATTTTAAAGGTTCCCTTTCCAGCAGTGCGTTAATTCAGATCGCTTAGGTGTTAGAGTGCTCAGCTCACTTAGGCCTTTCATTTGATATATACCAAATTTGACCACTTTTGAAAAACTTCATTTTTGACCCAAAATCGCTTAAGTACCCACCCCACCTCACCACAGCACTCTACAGCTACTTTGGGTACGCACGCAGTTCTGTGACAAAAGTTGCTCAGCTCGCTCAGGGGCCTGTTGCATAAAAGATATTACTAATAATCAGGGTTCGGTTGGGAGTCTCGGTCTCGGTCTCGCCCAAAAACCGAGACTTGGCCAGTCTCGGTCTCGGTCTCGCTCACCCAAAAGTCTCGGTCTCGGACCGAGACCGGAAATTTTTTTGAAAACATCTAATTTTGGCAAAAATTTTAAATCAATGTTATGAAAATCAGCTAACGAGGTGCGGAAACCATATGTTTATGTGTTAAAGCCCCTAATACTAGATCTAAGCCTCGAAAAATGGTTGAAGCTAATTTTAAGCTAAAAATTGCTAGTCTCGGTCTCGGTACCTTGGTCTCGGTCTCGTTATCGGTCTCGGTGAAATCTCGGTCTCGCCCAACCCTGCTAATAATTTGTTAGTGATTAGTTGATTAGTGTAGCAGTTTGACTGAAAATAACTAAAGTTGTGCAGGAGCCTGAGAGATATTCGACATGTCATTTTATAGCTTTCAAGATGCTCTAACGAACTGTATACTCAAATTTGGTGCATAATTAAAATTCGAACTACGCCAACGGACTAACCTTAAAAAATTGCGTTTTCTCTGATATTTGTATTCAAAACTATTGAGTAGGAGAAGATTATTGAAAGTCTTGGCTATTTTTGAATTAGTCACTTCATTATCTACAAAATAACTTGTGGGAAAAATGCCCTATATATAGTCAGACCCGGGATAAAAAAAAGGGTTTTCGACTTAAGCCTCTAACTTTCGCAAATGTTGGCCAATCTGGAAGCGGTTTTGCATGTAAGTGCCCGGCACTGCCCTCTATCGATTCAGGTATTAAAATCTTTCCTAGCACCACAGATTCTCAGATTAATAAAAAAATCGGTGATTTTTTACCCGACAAAATGGTAAAAAAAATTGGTTTGTGGTAAAAAAATCACCCCAAAATATTGGCGCTGGAGTAGATTTGATGCTTCCAGATGAAAGAGCGCATCAAATTTAGTATATTTGGCCAAAAAAACCAAAGTTATAATGAATTGGTAACAATTTTTATCGATTTGAAAAGTTCAAAAATTGTGCAGCATCAACCAATCAGGTTTCATAAGCAAAATAGCCATTTTTGAAAAATATTCAAGAATGGTCAGTTTTGACTAATTTAAAAAATTTTTTGGGCTTAATCGATGCTTTTTAAGCGTTCTAAACGCATTAAAACCCCATACTGCTTCAGAAAAAATTTTTTGCTGGGTTCTGACCATTTTTTTACCCGAAAAGTGGCGAAATTTTGGGGGTAAAAAATGGTCAGCTGGTGGAGCCCCAATGCAGTAGGGGATATGGTGCCTTGCGTGTTAATACTTGGGGCCAATACAAACCCACTTGCACAGTATTGGAGCCCGGAGTCTCTCCACGCTAGCAAGAGAAGTTTAGAAATTCCGATATGACCCTTAGCTTTTGGCGGTGGTTTTGGGAGGTCAACTTTGAAATTACACTGAAAACTTTCTATTTGGTCCAGGGGTCTCGTACTTATAGTTTGAGGTCATCTAGGGTGGCGCTATATTATCACACATTAGTGGGACTCGCCGGGTCTACCAGGCTTCCAGGGCGGCCCCGTTTTTTTACCCTTATTTGGGGGTGATTTTTTTTCCCGGGTCTGACTATACCCCCCGAACCCTCCCCCCCCCCCAGAATTTGGACCTCAGAAATATCTAAAAATGGCCAAAAAATAGAAAATTTTCTGTAATTTAGCCCTTGTTTCTTCAAAATAATGGTTGTTTTTATAACGTTTTAGGCGTTTTTGCACCGTTTTAAAGCTATTTTAAGCCAAACCTTTTGAGAAAACTTTTTCAAAAAATGACCGTTTTTCGGCCAAAATTAGCTAACTTTTTGGGTCCAAAAATCAATTGGGGGTTTCGGGGGGAGAGGGCAAACCACCCTCCGCCTCCCCCCATACCCGACCTCAACTGTTCCCCCCCCCCAAGCCGAGCTCAAACCCCCCTCCCCCCCCTAAAATTGGGTTCAAACCAAGTAAAAAATGCAAAATTTTTGAAAAATTCTTTTGCAATTTCTGAAAATTTTTGAAAAAAATTTGAAAAAATGGCTATAAATCAGCTGGTAAACAGCCAAAACAGCTACCTATAAACTGGTTATTTATAGCAATTCAAAGGTAATATACGCAAGTATAAACCACAATCTGGGCTAATTTAGGGATAATTTATTAGAAAAATGTCAATTTTCAAGCCCTATTTTCACAGACGAAAACTATTGACAGAAGCTTTTGAGTACGTTTAATGTACTGTACATCGAAAAAGGAGCATTTTTAGCTAAAAAAACTTGGGTACAGTTTAGGGGGGTCCTCCCCCCCCCAAATTTCAGATTTAGGAGGGGTCCCCCGAATTAAATTTGGACCTTCTACTCGCCCCCCCCCCCCCCACACCACCCCAACCAGGTGGTATACCTATGACCTTATGGTTCCATCTCCATGATGGAACCCATCACCAGTGGCGGCGCCAGGGGGGGGGGCCCGGGGGTCCCGGGCCCCCCCTTTGCGTTTTGGGCCCCTCCCTTTGGGGTGTCGGGCCCCCCCCCTTGAAAAATTTTTCAGCTGATTGTATACATAATTTTAGTGTTTTTAAGAAATTTTTTTAAAAAATCGGCATATTTTTGCTAAAAATTGAAAAATTTTTGCTAAAATTTGAGAATGTTTTGGGAAATTAAGGTAAAATTTGGCAAAATTTTTGGATTTCCCAAAAAAGGTCGCCGGATTTTTGGGTCGGGCCCCCCCCCTTCAAAAAATCCTGGCGAGTGGCGCCGCTACTGCCCAGTGCCCATCACAACCAACCATTACACAACCCCCTGAATATTTTAATACTGGCATTGCGCAAGAGAAAGCCAGACAACAGTTTTAAACGTGTACATGTTTTTAAAATGTAGTTTTTAATAACATGTTAAGTGTAAATGTGAATAGACTTGTCTTGTACTCAACCTGCGTTTCTCAAGAAAAAACAGAAATTAAGATTTCAAAAATCTATGGTTATCGGTGATCCAATCCATCACTTCCCTTCAACCTGAGGTTTTAGGCCAGCACCTGCCTTTTTTCAGTGAGCGGAGAGGAACACTACTGGGCGAGCAGTATAAATTCCGCGCCAGGCACAAGTTGCCTACATACTTTTTAATTTTTGCAGTGTTCAGTACTAGAATTGAGTATGCATTAATACATTTGTGTCTTTGGAAATTGGGTTTCCTGAAATATTGAACAATCTGTTTGCTACCGCCAAGAGTACATAATATAAGAGTGTGCCACTAGGCAAACTCTATGTTATCAGAGCAAAAACTATGCTCTGCTCGCTAACGGCCCACCCCCCGCAAATTAGACCCATCACTTCAAAGAATTTTGAGCGCTATGTTTGTGTTCTAAAGCTCGAAGCAGGCACAAAATTGGCGCACGCACTGCTTGTGTTTTCGAGCGTAAGCACATAAACATAGAGCGAGTGAGCGTACTCCCGTTTCGACTAGTTACTGATTTGCGGGGGGGGGTCACTAGGGTCTGATTTGCGGGGGGGGGGGTGGGCCGTTAGCGTGCAGAGCATAGTTTTTGCTCTGATAACATAGAGCTTGCTTAGTGGCATACTCTTATTATTATGTACTCTTGCTACCGCTAAGTGGAAACTGTTTCGTTTCAGGTAATTCCAGTGTGCACCGGAATCAATCAGATGCAAATTCTGCAGAATATGTAAAGTATGGAACACTGAGTATTGACGATTCTCTGCGCAACAGCGCAGCAGCAGAAAAAATGGGTGCTATCTTCACATTTGTGGCACAGAGTGCACTTAGTTTGATGAAAATTATCTGTTCATAGATAATCATCAAATTATCTTATTTCGGAAATGATGAATATTATTTCTTTTTGGTAGCTACAGTACTGGCTTGATTAGTATAAAAGAAAGTGAAAAAGAAAATTTAGTCAGTGCGTGTGCGTAGTTCCTAGCGGGTGTCGATCGGTTGGGGGTTTGTTTAGGCGTAGATTTGGAAGTAGAGTAGCGCCCTCCCTTGTTGCTCTCTCTGTGTCTGTAGCCTCCCTTTTTGTATTCGTCTGGAAAGTTGTGTTGATTTTTGTATTGGTTACGAGTTAATAGAGTAACTGTTTTGGAGAGTAAATTCGTAAGGTCGTTTTCGATTTGAGTAGGCGTAGGGATAGCGATCGCTTAGGGCAAATTGGATTGCCCGCATTCTCGCTCAGTCTCTAACTCTCGCTCGCTTTTATTTAAGATTTGGATGTCACACACTGAATACGAACCTAGCGCAATCTTTTACTGAAGTCTAACAATATAGTTTATTCAGTAAGGTACGACAACATTCTACAAAAGGTACATTTTACGTTGCCATAATATTTAACAATTAGCTGTATTTATAGATGCAAAGTAAAAATTTATTGGAAAAATATTCAAATTTAAATTTTTCAAATTATTTGAAGTAAAAACATACTAGTATCTTAATAGTTGCAGAAAGTAAATACTGGGAAAGATTCACAAATCCAATTTTATACTTAGTATTTAGTATAATCTAGAGTAGTAACTATTCAGTATACTGTGAGATACTGCAGTAAGTACTATAGCACATTTAATATTCAGCAGGTTTTTGTACAATGCTCTAGTATACGTTTTGCAGAGTGGTCTAGGAAGAATACATTTCGGCTTCAGAGAGTTCGGGTTTATCATCCCCGATCAGGCCCTGCCCAAAGAAGTCGCTGATTTATACATAACATCCTGAAGCAAATATAATGGAATGACGTAGATCGTGCGTTGAAAAGCGGTTAAAAATTAGTTTTAAACTGGTCATCATCCCAAAAGAAGTTTCTAAAGAAGATGGAACGGAAAAATCCTGTCAATATTAAGTGTTGGTGATCCTGAAAAATCCTGTTATGATAATGCGTCCAAGCCATAATTATGTGTAGTTGTATGTGTGTTGAGATCACAGTTGCCAGCCCCAACTGAACATCAACAAAATCATGCAAGAGGGAAGAGATTAGGTTTCTTTGAAGTGATGGGTCTCATTTGTGGGGGGGCATAGGATAACGGGGGGGGAATGGGGGGTAGACCCCCCCCCAGACCGACAAAAAACGGGTAGACCCCCTCAGCGAAAAAATAGGGCAGACCCTCTCGTCCAGCAAGGAAAAAAGGGTAGACCCCTCAGCGATTTTAACTGAAAATTGGTAATTTTTAGCAAATTTTTAGCGATTTTTTCAAAAATATCTTAAAAATCGCTAAAAATTGTCAATTTTCATTAGTTCCTGATCATAGACCTTAAAAATTCGCAATTTTTGCTAATTTTGGGGCAAAATTTAGGAGCTTAAAATTTAGGAATTTTTGAGGGGTAGACCCCTCGCCGAGGTCGGGGTAGACCCCCCAGAATCGGACTCCGTGTGTATGGGGGGGAGGGGGGGGTAGGCCATTATTGTGCAGATGATGTCTGCAGTTTAAAGAGTGGGACGCTTGTCACACTATTAGTTATTATGTACTCTTGATAATATGAAGGAATTCGGCCTGCGCTAAATATTTTAACGCCACTGAATGGTTCTAAACAACTTTGTTGGCACACTTGCGTTTTTCCACCCTGTTTCAAGTTATTTTCCAAAAAAAAACAAAATTTCAAAGTTTGAAGTGCCGCTAAACCGAAGAATTTACATTCAAATTGCATCAGTATCAAAGCCTTAATTAAGTGAGAAAAAAGTGGAATTGGGAGCGGAACTCAATCTTTTTATGCATTTCGTGGCTTAGGTATCAACTGAATTAAGTGGCGTTTTACTTGTCATTTAGTTACAAGAATCTAGTACTGGTTAAGTAGTTGAGTCAGTACTCAACAAAATAATTGATATTATCAAGAGTACATAATAAATAAGAGTGTGACAGCAGACAGGCTTTCTGTCTTCAGCTGCAGGTACATACTTTGCGCGCTAACGGCTGACTCCCCTCCGCAAACGTGTACCCAGTACACATTTCTGTACGCTCACTCGCCGTATCTTTTAGCTCGAATAGCTCGAAAATTCATCGCCTGCGTGCGTCCAATTTGCGTCTGCTTCGAGCTCTAGAACGCAAGGATAGAGTTCAAATTTCTTTGAAGTGAGCGTACACATTCGTGTGGGGGGGGCTCAGTCGTTAGCGAACATAGCATGTACCTGCAGCTGAAGACAGAAAGCCTGCCAGCTGTCACACTCTTACATATTATCAAGAGTACATAATACATAAGAGTAGTAAACATGGTTCACCCCCCCCCCGTATCCTTAACACATGATGTGTTAATCATATAGCGTCGTCTTGTTAGACGGGTATTTTTTATAAAAATCAATAATCGTACAACACTGAGCTGAAGGACAGTACTTGTAAACGCGCAACCTGTCGACAAAGGTTTTCACAATTGAGTCGTTCTTATCCCTTATCCTTAAATAGTTTATGATGCCCTCGAACGACCATCCTCTCAGCCTTTTATGTAAAAAATAAATGCAGTATTCCCCACAAACGTTAGTATCAAGTTAGTTAGTTAGTTAGTTAGTATCTGGTTAGTTTTATGAATAATATACTTTTCTTGGCAAGCTAAAATTGGCTCCAGGCCATAGCTGTCAAAGTATTCTGTATACTGGTCAAAATTGAGCAATTGATCGCACGGAAATACGATTGTAGTAGTATAAACTCGAATGCAAAAGAAACCTCACTGGCAGACTTTTGACTTTACACGAACTACCCAAGCGTATTTTGAAAACACATCTATACATGTTAGCAGAAACTTGTATCCATCATTCACGTCTGCAACTCTAGACATATCTGCTAAATCAATTTGCCATAACATATCAATGCCAGTGACAAAATATCTCCTTCTGGCGTACTTATGTCGAATAGGCTTATGCAAAGTATAAGTATGTTGTTTCTTGAGCCAATCTTTAACAGCTGACAATGTTAATCCTGGCGCAGACTCTACAGCCTTGATATAGTTGTACAGTTTCTGAGGACCAGAATATGCCACGGGACTAGACGGAGTATAGTAATAGTAGGCTAAAGTGTCTTCCATTTCAGTTTCCGCAGACCTAAACCAGTTCCACCTTGAATTAGTTGTTGTGTATGATTATTGATATAGTTCCATCTACTTGGGTTTGTGACAAATTCTCGAGGAACGTTACTATCTCGCAAAACTGTGGCCATCAGCTCCCATCCTCTAGCTGGACTTTTCTTTGGCCTATGCCTGACAAAGTCGTGAACCAAGTCATGTATTCGCGATCCATGTTCCACGGTACCTTTATATGAAATTTCCCCTCTGTCATTGTTTTTTATATATGGTTTTATTTATTTTTGTATGTTTTATTTATTTATCTCTTTTTTGTGGATTTTTTGTCAAAAAGTAACTTTGTTGAAGTCTCAGTCGAAAATCATCTGGTGTGTTCTGATCCAAGTCGATGAGTAAGTACCCATGCGGTTAAACCGCCCAATGGCGTGGTTAAACGCTTGCATGAATCCGTCTACTTTGCCGGAAAGCATCTGCTTTGCCAGATTCAGAGGAGTGAGTTTGTCAGCTGGATTTTTCATCAAGACTATGTATTGGGCGTTGATTCGGCTGGTACGTCGCTTATCGAAAAATATGTCTTGAGTAATGTGTATCACGCTACACGACCAATGATGGCACCCACGAGTAAACAGCTCAATTAGTCTAGAATCTTTCTGCACCTCGGACATTAAATCATCTATCACCACCAGAGTAGGCCGACCTGTTTTCAACTCTTCCAGCTCTGGAATTCCCTGGTGAAATTCAACGTCAGCTAAATCATCATATGCTTCTTGCCACTCACTGTAGCACCAGAGAATGCGCTGTGGGCTGGGAACTATCATTTGGTCTGAGAAATGTATCAGCTTAGACACGAACGTAGTTTTACCGGCCTTAGTCGGTGCGGCTACTATGCAGGTGAAAGGGTGTTGAAATTTCAAAAAGGGAGTAGCAATCACGTTTTGCGCCATCCCGCTTACACCTATCAAAAGCTTAGAGAATAAACAAACACAACACCAAACTTCTTTTTATTAATATAGTAACTATTTTACACACAAAATATACTCAGTCTTTAAAGATAATCAGTTTACATTAGTTCGTTTCTAATTTCTGACCTTAGCTTCATAAGTATTTGTCCCAGCTTATTCTTTCCATGCCAAGTAGTTGTTTCTCTGAGGCCCGGATCAATTATATCGACACCAATTCCCCAGAAGACGTCGGGTTTGCCAGCTTCAGCCAATATATCTTCACCTGTGTTGACCAAAAGAGTTTCAATCTCAGGATGCTGCCGTAGCTTTTCCTTAGTAATAAATTCCATCACGCTGCAGGCTGCATTTAACCATATGCTTTCGTTGTAATTTTCAATTGATTTACCCAGCTGCTTGGCATAGAACGGAGACCAACTATTTAAAATGTTCCAATGAGTCTTCCAGTCTAAGAAGTATCGCGCTTTCTCAGCCTGATAATATTGCTCAGCAGAACGGTACACTACTCCACCAATGGTTACTGGGGACAAATAGAGGCTGCTAAATGGATGCCATTCAGAATCAAAAATGAAAGCAAATGATCCATCAGAATTATTAATACGGACAGAGCTAGTATGCGCAAGCGTATCATCCACCATCAATTGGGTATTAGAATTGATATGTAGGGATTGAGAATGCACTTCAGTCTTGTGCTTTCTCAGGGATCGGAGGGTTTTAAATGTCTGGCCACAACATGTTCTAGCTTGGCGATTAGCATGAACCTTGCGAATATGTCGCCGCCTATCAGCAATGCTAGAAAACTTTTCTTCACATTGAGTACACTGGAAAGGCATTTGTAACAAACAGCAGCACGGTTAGATAACCTTAGACAAACTGATTTTGTCCCAAATTTTATGCCTTTTATAGTTTATGATTACGCAATCCTGCAAGCATGAAGCCAAGCGTCTATACACATGAGTAAGAAAATGCTGAATGTTTATCTTATACTTCATACAATTTTAGTAAATCCGTCCTTGTTATATGCATGGGGCCAACGCTGGCGAACATTATCTCTTGATTATCGACTAGGCAGAGCTGAATATCCAAAAATGAAGCTATGAAAGGACACATTAAGTTGTCTGTTTCTTGTCGTGGACAATCTCCGTTGAAGCATCTATGCAGAAATTCTTGAATTTTATTGAATTCTTTTAGTGGATATACTCTTCTTAACACACCTTGCCTAACGCCTACAGACCCGTTAGGAAGTAGCTCCACGACAACCGGTTCAAATAAACTGTTGTCGTGGTCTGCATTACTTAGGACGGTATTACTACGAGATTCTGACAACTTCTTGTTTCCTGATACAAATAACATGAATACTGAGGTTGTTAACAAAGCCATTAAAGTACTTATAACGCACGCAAGTATGCAGACATAGCAAACAAGTTTAGCCATTTTCATATTTTCAAACAGTGAAGTCTTATTTACTACTTTATGAAATAAAATGTTTTGATTCTTTTTATGAATTAAGGAAGCGTATTTTGATTTGAAGCTTCCATTAGACATCATCATTAAATCTATTTACGACCTGACACACAACTATTTAATAGCACTCAACATCGGAACAGGAACTATGTATCGTTCTGCTGAAACACTACTCTACAAAACCAAATGGCACTGTTGTAAAATCGTCTCTCAAAATTCTTTTATCGTAGACACGTTGATAAACTTTGGTCATCACTTTACTCTGTATATTCAAGTCACGAGTATTCTTCTTAATTTGTGAATATTCCACAGGTAAATTTCCACCAGAGTGTAATAAGCTTATCATGGCATCTTTGGTGATTTTGTCCGTTACTGTTACGTTCAATGGCACTCCCTTAATCTTCAGTTCAGTCTGTCTACTTCCATCATTGTTAATGATTGTGTACCCATAGTTTTTGGGTCCCAATGACCAAAACTGTTCGATTTTAGCCTTGGGCCCATAAGATTCCAATATTTCATCTTTCAATTCTCCCAGGCCATTGCCTGTGGTAGGTTCCTTGTCTTTTTCACCGTCACGGCTGACATAAAATATGCTATCTGAAACAATACAATACTCTGGCTCAATGAATTGGTTTGAAAAAGATTCCGTTAATTTAGCGCTTTCAGTTTTGAAATCCAACCTGTAAAGCCGTTAAATTATTTTGCACAAAAGACTGGCTTTGATAATTAAATTATTTTTCAGGTTAAAACGGATACTGGTTGTGATTAGCTTTATTTCAGATAAAGTAAATAGTTTAAATTTGATAATAAAGATATTTTAAATTCTATACCAATGCTTGTGGAATAGTGCAAATAAGTTTGAGTCTTAATTACCAGTGTCAAAGTACAGAATTTTCTTTTGTAGTTGTTCCAAATAACCATACAACTTCAGCCGGGCATACGACGTTGTAAATGCTGCGATGACTACATTGCTTGTGGGATCCGGCGGCATTAAATCGCTTTTCTGTTTGTATGACACCTGAGCCATGGCATTATAATCAGTGAAGAAGATGTCGGTGACCTCTAATGCATCATCCAGAAGATAGTCCACTAGATTATGGTAGTCCGTAACATAGTCTGTGTGGGTGAAATTTGTTCGTTTTCCAAAGTATCCCCAGAAGCTGAAACAACAGGGAAGCTAAACTCAAACATGGACGTAGATTAAAAGGGCACTTAATTTTATTTAGTAGTATCTTGTCTTGTACTCTGTACAGCTGTCTTGTACTATTTTTCATGCATTTTAAATATTGAATTCCTTGAATTGGCCTTGAATTCGCATGTTGGCAGGAATGTTTTAAGTTGGGAGAGATGATTTGTTTGGAACCGGTGAAACTCAACTTAGTGTGTATGAATCAAAAGAATATATCTACCTGTTGAGCATAGTCTTGGCGACTGCTCTCCTTCCTGGATTTTTTCTACCATGTTGTAATCCAACAAGACACCTTCTTCTTCAAAATATCTGGTGATGTACTCGCGTTTGTCATCATCAGTGTAGCAGTCTTGGGGCCATCCATTAGCTTCCTGTTTAAGCTTTAGAAATGTTTTGACATATTGTAGAAACAAGGTTGATGACTTGCTTTCCCAATGCCATACTTCATAGGTTTCCAATACTTTGTACCCAAGAAGTAGAGCTTTTTGTATTTCCGGAGAGCACCAAGTACCAGAAATTGCCCGTTCATCTTCTGAGTGGGAACATTGTTCTGTTTGTGCAGTGTCTGCACAAGATCTGCACAGAGGAAACAACAACTTGTTCCTGCTTTTATGCCCCAATACAGGATGGTACAAGTCATTCGGTGGCAATATCTTCAGTTTAATGAGGCCAAAGTAATCTGCAATTGCTCCGAAATTTTCGGTGATGATGACAGGGTGGCCAACAGGGTATTCTTTAGTGGCATTTATCCAAGGATACAATGAGGTTACATCCAAGTATTCTATGGATTCCCCCAATTTAGCTGTGTGCAAAAGTTTAACAGCATTGCATCTTCCACCCATAAAGGCCTCCCTTGGTACAAGTCTTTCTTCTACATTCAGTGATTCATAGATTTTGCGAAGCTGACTATTCGTCATCAATAACAATCAAATTCACATTCCTATACGCGTTGAATATTCATCCCTTTTGTTTCAAGGTATCGATTTCTGTCCATTGTCCGCTCGTATCGTTTTCTCATTAATAGTTCATTAGCGCTTCTGGTGTTCAGACACTGATGTCAATGAAAAAAGCACCCAAAAAATTCATACGCAGCTGAATCCTCCGAGTACCCATCCAAATACATATTTCCCACTTTAACCTCTCCTCCATTTAAAACATGTCTGATACACACCGATTTTTCACAAGCATCCATTTACAAAGCAATGCTTTTTCTACTAATCTTGTTTGGTTTTTGTATCGTGGTGGGAATTATGGCAATGCTGTTTTCAGGCATGAAATTACGTCTATACACGCGGTTGCACGCAGATGCAATGGTGATTGAATTGGCAAAAGGATCGACGCCTTGAGTTGCTTGTTCAAATTTATGTTTAAACTTTAAGCAGGCCTCACGAAGAATGATTACATCGCTTTCGCAATACTGCAAAAGTTCAGTTTGTAGGTCGAAACGAAGGTCGGGCGTTTTCTTGAAATTTTCTTTTTCTGCTTCATACCACTTCAATAAATCAAGGTAAGCGCATTGTTTTCTTCCGTAGGGATCGTAATACTTGAGGGCAGGAAGTTTGCCCACATACTCTTGGTTTTCTGGGGTATTGAAAGGTATGGAAAATGACCTTTCTTCCTCTCATTCAGTCCAAATGTTTTAGGCAGAGCTGCCAGTGGCATACCAAAAAAGTTCAGGGAATCTATAAAACGAATATTACGTCCTGGTATGGCAAGTGTAAATATTCGGCCTCCGCGCCGAATCAAGTTAGGTTTGACGGCATTTTTATGCAGATGCTGGAGAATAAAATAAAATGTGCCAAAGTTATGTGCAATAAATGTGGCATTTTGGATGTTTTGAAAGATCCAGTCGCAGAAATCATCGGCACAGTTTTCACCTTTGAATACTACAGCTTCTCCATTTTCTGAATGGCATATACATAAATTAGGCTTGTGGTTCATTTCAGGATACATTATCATGCATTCAAAATTAAAAAAACCTGTATTCTCTTACTGGATTTCTTGGTGTTTTAGAAGAGGGCTGATCTGTCAATATTTTGTCTTCGTCAGCCACTCTTTTTGCCCATTTCGCAGCCCGGGCATCAACTTCTTCATCACCACGCAAATCTTGTATGTCATCAGCGTGGTGGTTCTGTATTTTTTCATCTAGATCATCCGTATCGGTTTGATCAACAGTATTTCCAGTCTAGTTTTCGTAGATACGCTAAATAAAACAACGATGGTCTTCAGTCGAATAGGTATGGCAGATGGAACAATATACGAGGCTGCACCTATGTTTTTCCGGAGGCGTCAGCTTGTTGCGATTAACGACACGATTGCAGATTTCACATCTGACGAGTAAAGAACAGATCTTTTGTTTGTGATTCTCATAGCACAATGATGTGAACCAATGACGTTTGCATTCCACGCAGTAGATTGCGTCCTCTTCTATAACTCCGACAGTATTTTTACAATATGAATATTTGCAGAATCTGCAATTACTTTGACATTTGTGGGAAGCCATGGAGCTGTTGAAACCATGCTTACATTTTTCACAATAGCTGGGTGTGTTCATGAAACCAGCCATTATTGTTATAACATCGTAATGATTTCCATAAGATAAGAGATTAATTTGTTTGCGCCGATATGGTCCCGAATATATCAGTTTTCCAAACTCCTCGATTGACCAGACGTTAGGTTGATATTCGGAAAGAACGTTTTGGCAAACTTTCACATCTTTAAGGGTAAGACTTGATCCACGTTTAAAGTGACACTGTTCGTACAGTTCTGCTACCAGCTTTTCACGTTCTGGTGATATGTTCTTGTCCATCCTGGTAATACAGTGTTCGGTCTCGTCCTTTTCCCCCCAGTTTCAAACTTTTCACAGTACCACTGGATTTAGCAAGTGAGTGTTCCACCATGGCACGGACAACGACAAGTGTATGGCCTAAGCAATCATTGTCGACAGTTATTTGAAGAATGCAACGCTTTCTTTTCAGGAAATCAGGTAAATCAATAACTGGTCTTGTTCGGAGAATGCCCAGCTTTGTTCTACCATTACCGCCGGGAGGAAGGTTAATGTGATTAAACGTTATTTTGACGGTGTCATCAAAGACGAATTTTTTATATGATTGGAGGACACGCGCTATTTCATTTAAAACCAAATAAGAGCTGACATCTGAAGGTTTCCAAAGGTGTATCACAATTGGAAAGTCAAGAGATGGCGATTCAAAAATAAATCGTACTCTGTCTTCAGTTTTGGTAGTGCTAAGAAGTTCTTGGAGAGCGGAAGTGATGGAGTCTTGAAGCTGCTTGTAAATATCTTCAAATTTAGAGCCATTTAAGTTCATAAGGCGAAGATTGTAATCCGTCTCGGTTGTTTGAAATTTGTCAGAGATCCGTTGGCCGGTTTTCGTTAGCACGAAATTTGGAAGAGTAGCCTGATCGTGGGTTATAGACTCAGAACGTTTTGGTGTTTGTTCCCTAAAATGAAGAAAGTGTGTATATTAAATCAACATAACAAATAAAATACCTTGCTGGGGAGGACTTTTCGAGAGTAATTCTGATGTTTTTAAAAAACCTTATGACCTTTTCTTTGTTTCTTCAATAGTTAAGATTAAACAAAGTGCAAACAAAGGAGTATATAAACAAAATGTTAAAAGAAGACATTCTTGTTAGTTCGTGACTTGGTAATTATGTGAAAATTATTTGCAATGACGTCCATACACTGAAAATTAACGATTCTTGTAAACATTCTAACCTGTGGCTAGAACCTGCTCCCAGCTGAATTAGTGAGCTACTTTCATCAGTGTTGTGATCTTCGTCTTGGTTCAATCTTTTAACTGGAGTATGCACAGTATCCCCCGTTGCATGACGTTTATGAGTGTGCACACGAAGGTTGTCTTTTCTTGCAAATGCTTTTCCACAGAAATTGCAGGATAGTTTGTGTTCTTTGGCAAAGTGCGAATGAAGTTCCTTTCGATTGGTAAAGGATTTGCTGCATATGACACAAACGGTGGACCTAGAATTAATCGAAAAAAATAGTCATATATCACTACTTAGCCTCAAGCTTGTGGAATTGTTTTTATTTATTTCTTAACGAAAGAATACAAATGTAGCTGTTATTTGTTTGAAGTTTAATTTGATTTGATGATTTGTTGAACCTGACAATTAATTTGGATTTATGTAATATTCTTTATGTAATATTCTTCCCCACTAACAAAATTTAGTAGAAATAAGGCAGAGACTATACTAACTCGTTTGAACTGTCTGACGATACACCCATTATGCAGAAGAGGATGATCAAAAGCCATTTTGGAGCTGAGAAGAAGTTGAAGATGTAGCAGCCAAAAGACGCTGTGAACTTGGAAACATTTCCAATGAAGGACGAAACAAAAATATTGACCATGTCCCCAAGTTTGAGGATTGTGTTTCTCAAAGAGATATAGTTTCCAGGATGAGCAGGAGAAAACCTCCCAATCCTTGCCCTCCACGAGGCTATGTCAACACCCATAATGGTTCTGGAAACAGAATGATAGATTCTGATAAATAAGGAACGTTGAAGCATTTTTATGAAGCAGCAAACAAGGTTAACTACAATTTCTGAATGAAAGATACTAACACAGAGATTTAAGTTATATCCAGTCGTTATTAAATAATCTAAGCAGACAAATGTAATAATATAATAAAAATAATGAGTTAAATATGCTATATTGTGTTCGCAAGCATATACGTATATACTTACCGCTGAATATTCTAGCACTGGTTGTAACAAAAATCAAAAGTAGTCACAGCAGCAAGAAGAAAACACCGCAAGTTATATAGCTATTTGCTAGCATAATGAAAAGTTGTAGCAAAAAATGCTTTAAAGGGCAAGAGTGGGAAATTAGATTAACGACAACAGCTGCATTCGTTTAGAGTGTTTGGAAACAAGAAAAAACTAAAAGGAGGCAGACAGGGGCGCGCGAGCGGGGGGGGGAATAATGACTGCATGATTACGCAATCGCTGCACGCTTGCGCAATCAGCTCAGCTGATTGCGCCTGCGGGCAGCGTGATATATAAGTAATTAGTGTATTTATTTTAGATAAATTTTGCCGAAATTGCAGGAATTATGACGTCATTTTGAGCTAGTCTAGAGCTAGCTAATAGTTGGCTTTGACGTAGGTAAGCATCACGTGATAAAAGCAAACATGATTTTATAACAAATAACAGCTGCTTTGTGGTGACTGAAAAGCTAATTTAATTAGCTATCACAGCTGGACGATTATTGATTTTTATAAAAAATACCCGTCTAACAGGACGACGCTACATGATTAACACATCATGTGTTAAAGATACGGGGGGGGTAAGAACAATGTTTACTACTCATAAGAGTATGACAGCTGGCATACTCTATGTATTATGAGCTCGCTACATCCGATGCGCGCTATCGGCTGACCCCCCTCACCCCGCCCCTATACATGTACGGGGTCAAAACGAAGGATCGGGCTCGTGCCTGTATATTTTGTACACAAATGTGTAAATCATACAAGCTTAAACCCCATACACAAATTGGGGCCCCGTCAAGTTTAACATGTAAGTATACTAACATAGACCCCGACCCCCCGTTTGGACGCCTGGACGTTTGGATGTATAGGGGCGGGGTCAAGGGGGGTTCTGATTTATGGGGGGGGGGGGGGTCAGCCGATAGCGTGCAGAGGACGTAGTGAGCTCATAATACACCGCGTATAACGCTTGTCATACTCTTATGTATTATGTACTCTTGATATTATGTACTCTTGATGTTATCAGCCATGCCTCCACTCACGGTGGAAACAATCTAAAATGTCGTGATAGTAACAGTGCAATTTGAGCCAACATCTGTCATCGTTTATCTTGCTAGGCAGTCCTAAAGTCTGACACAAAAACGTGTGTACCAAAACTGTAAGGACCCCAGTGAACTAAATATACGTTGTAACCCCATAGACCATATATTTCGGAATTCTTGCAGCGACACGAACATTTTCATGAAATTTAAAATTTTTTAAAATTTCAAAAATTTTAAAATATTGGTTTTTCCGGGAATTTTTACGGACCGTTCAAGGTATTCAGCTCATTCTTTCAGAACACTTTTCCCATCCAAAGACGCATCGATTAACACAAGAACGAAAATAATTGCTTGAGAAATGAGAATTTTATTACAAAAATTCTTTTTTCCATTTTCTCTGATGTTTGGCGCTTTTTGCAGCTTTGACTGGTTATTACTCGCGATTCGCTCAACGGAAAATTTTTTCGATTGGATTTTCATGACCGCCTAGGCGTCCGCTTTCACCTGATATATGTAGTGCGGAGGGCTGAAATTAAACGGGTAAACTTTGTATTATTTTAGGCTCTAAAAGCTTGCACTGGTAAGCACTGGATTTAGATTGAAAGTTGAAAAGGCTGAGAGAGCACCGGGGTCGGTGGCACCCTGTTCTCAGCAATACACACACACACACACACACACACACACATGCACACACACACACACACACACACACACACACACACGCACACACACACACGCACACACACACACACACTAATTTCTAAGCACTAACAGCAGTGCGAACAGACGAGACGACTCGGTCGACTCTTAGATCCTTCGGACTAAGTAGCCTGGTTTTGGTCTACCCAATCCGGGATTTGTCCGCGTTAGGTCGTGAGTTCGATTCCTCTAGGCTCCGTTTCCGCTTAAGGCCAATACACGTCTAGTGAACAGCTGTCGTGTTCCACAGATGCCCACAGGTCAGTACCTTCTGGAATCAGGCAGAAGATCAATACCTCTTGCTCGGTACAACTGTCACACTTCCAGGGGAAATGTTTCGGCACAAAGTCCTCAGTGCCTGGAATTGCCTCGTAAGCTCCCTCAACAATCTGGTCTACGTTCCAGGGACGTAGACAACCGCAAACCACAATAGGATGAATCAAACTAAGAGTCTCTTCGCTCAGATGCTGGAATGTTTCTAGCTCAAAGCTAACAGTCAACTCTGTACCACAATGCTCGCACTCTAACTTGCAATGAGATAATACAGGCACAAACTCTGCCAGCGTGATATAAGCCAAGTCCTAACTAGCGTCCTAAGTAAGACCGAACTGATCCCTAACTAAATCCTAAGATCCTAGCAGAATGGACCACAGAACCTATAAATTTTAGGATTTAATTTACAACAGTTATGTGCAGACGAAAAAGGGATGAAGAGTTACAGACTGTAGGTTATACAAGTAAGTAGGTACAGCTTATCAAATTATTACTAACTGTGCAAAATACCACAAATTACCAGAACAATCAGAACAGATTACACAATACAGCTAATACCAGAACACACACAATAGCTTAATCGAACCACGAACACACAGTCAAAACACCACTGATTATTAAGTCCTAAAGGCTCGTACCTAGTTATTTGAACCTAACCTTTGAAGAATTAGACCTAGACCAATAGAATGACCTAAACCTAACCAGCAGTCTGATTTTCACAAGTTACCAGAAGAAGAACTTTAACGTGAAAAACTTTGACCTACTGAATTCTGGCTAGAACCTGAAACCTATGAAAATTTCGAATGAATTAATTATGGATCGCGAGCCTGGTACAGTTTCCAACAAGATGATCACTATATTCTATTTCCTAACTATACGGTACCGAGGGGGTCCGCCTATATGCTTGAAGTGTCCGATGTGCTTTTATTTTAACGGAAACAATCAATATTGCGCGGATTTCCACCCTTTCCCGGGCACTAGATATTAGTCCTGACTACCCGCTCGGCAGATAACCAGAAGCTAACATCCTACTTCCTGCCTAAGGAAGCGTCCAATGGTCAATTCGCTCGTTTTCAAGAAGCTTAGCAGGATTTTAGATTTCCCCAAAAGTTTTAGGTTACTCGAAACAGTATTTCAGGCAACACAGAGAATGCACAAAAGAGCACGAGAATCTACAAATTGCATTTTATCGAGAGTTCAACAAAATTTAGATCAGTCTTCTTGAGATGAAGTTTGGGGTCCCCACTCCGTACCACAACCGAAACTTTGGTAGCCTTGGAACAGGCTCTCAGGGCCGAGAAGCGGCAGAAGTTCGCTAAGGACAGCTGTAGCTCGATGTCAGGTCAAGGGAGCAAGCCTCAACCAGGGGGAGCAAGTGTGCACGGCAACGAAGATAGCTGGCAGTATGGTTGTCGGATAAATCACCCTGAAGTCAGTAGTCACGCAGCCGAGGGTGTCGGACAAATCACCCTATACAGAGGTCCTGATAGAACAGTGTGCACCTTGCTCTGCCCTGGCAGACTGTTTATCCCGGCAGTTCAGTTCAGGTAGAGAGATCTACTAAAAAGATACCGTCAAGCACCTTGACAGTGACAGGGCTGGACAGGATCCAAGACTGAGTACCAGGGGATTGGCGGGCAATCTCACACTGGCGGTGACCAACTGAGCAGCAAAGGACCGGGGAGGATCCGTGAACAGCAGAGGGGACTGAGCAGCAGGAGATCGGATCGGCGGCAGCAATTCAGGCAGCAGATCCAGACAGGCAGCTGAAGGACTGATTCAGGCAGGCGTGGCAAGGTCGGACGCAACCTGAATCAAATGGGCTAAAACCGTTAGGATCTTTCGGAGAAGATCCTAACATGATATTTCCTGGGTCCAGGAATAATCCCTAAGAAGCTGAGATAGAAAGTTTGAAAGGTGAGTAACGTTGTGTAAAAATTTGAGAATGCGTTCTGTGGTTAAAAATTGAGAAATTTTTAGTTAAACTTGAAATTTGGGGACTTTTGGGAGAGTTCCCAAAAGTCCAAGCTTCTCAGTGGATTCCCGTTCGGAAATCCACGCGACCCAGGTAATATCTACATAGATATTACGAATCAGAATCATTTATAACAGTAAATAAAATAGTTTAATTTAAACGACAATCTCAGGGGTACTTTTGAAAAAGGACCTCTGGGTCCTGTAAGAATCTCAGAGGCGATTCTCAGAAAAAGAGGGAAATCGCCTTCAAAAAAACTAGGCATTTGGAAGAGAAAAAGAGAGAGAGGAAGCCCTATGGTGGGACGTAGACCTAAACCCCCCTTTTAATCTAAAACCCCAAAAGTTGACGAGGGGCTAGTGTTAATACACTAGCCCCGTTCCGGAGTGGGGGAGAATTTGGGCATAGTAACGCCGTATGATAAAGAAAAACAGGGGGGAGTGAAGGGAGAGGCCAAAAGCGGCCGTACGGTTCGGAAGACAAGGTAAGACTGATGTTCAAAACAAGTCTACCTGTCAATCACGACAATTTCGGCAATCATTCGTCTGATTGGCCGAAATTGTCCTCCGCGCAAAAAGGCGCGCACTAAATGATTCTGATTGGGTCATACTTAGTACAATCATAAAATAACTTTGAGCGGGCTCTCAAGTGGTTACATTAGAAGGGAAAGGGCAATTAAACTAATCCCTATCCCCTATTGTAAAATTAATGGAAAAGATTAACACACGTGCAAACGCATTCGGGCGAGAAATTGACACTACGTCAATTTCTCGCTTAAAGAAGAAAACAAGACCTTACACTCTAAAACCTGGACCAGAGGGTCCCCTGAACTAAGACTTAGTGACTGCTGATTAGGTAGGTAAAAAAATTAATTAAAACTAGTAGGTACGAGCCTTGTACAAAACACAAAATACACAATGCAAAATACAAACAACTAGGTAGCTAAGACATGAATTAACAAGCAATATTTTATGCAAAAGATTAAAAGTGTTCGCTGGATGGACATTTTCAGTAATTGTAAACCTGCTGCGCAGCTAATTATTTTATAAGGAGCTCTCACTTGCATACTACAGAAAATATACGTGCAAAACATTGTCTGAACAGTTTTTAAAGTTAGAGGAATTTACTTTTATACCGCCAGAAAACCTGAAACAATACAGCTTTACGTGTTAGCAATTGTTTCTGTCAGATTCATGCACTTGAGAAATTGTTGCTGAGCTGTTAAAAAGCTTAATCTTAAATATGAGTCATCAATCAGAGCAGAGAATAGACTTTCCGATTTTGGAATTGCCATTAATCCATGAGCAAACACATATGCGTAATTTCTACATGAATCGGAAAAAGAAGTTCTTTGGAATGAAAGACAAAATGTCACACGCAAATCATAAAGCCCTATCTTAAACCATTATGCACACGCATTTATGGTGAGGAATATCTTCATCAAGCAAAATGCATGTGAGGGCCCGGGCCGAGCCTACATAAGAGACCTGCTGCGCTGAGGCGCAGCAGGAAAAACTTTTCTTTAAAATTCCATCAGTTCCCCTCTTTTTTCTTTTGCCTTTGAGTCTCAGCCGAGCTGGACTCAAAGAGCGGAAAGTTTGTACCGTTACAAAAGAATTCACATCTGTTGCATAAAATCGGCAATAAGGGAAGACATAAAAGTCTTCCCTTAAATTACAAAAATCCAAAACTTACAAAAGGGAAGAACTTTAAAAGAACCACACTAGCTAAGCAAAAACTAGTTAAGTTCAGTGAAAGGGAAAGCCGAGCTTCCCTTTTGCTTTAATACCATTAAAATCCACATTAATTAAACTTTAAACTTAATTAACTTAACTTTCATTAATTAATTAGCTAGAATGTGGATTAACTTAATTAATTATAAACTTTAATTAAGCTTAAAATGAAGTCTAAACTATTAACAATCGCAATACTTGAGGGACGAGCCGAGCTCTCCCGATTAGGTCAGAAAATCAAGCATAACGCAAAATCGAACCACGGAAGCACCAATTATTTTGTGCTTATTTTAAAGACGAAGACCTGCTGAGTTTATTTATAAGTTTTAGCCTCATTATTGATGTTAATTAGTGCGAAACTTTTAATTAAAAACACTATGACCACCCAAGTCTGGAGGCCCACTTGAACTTCAGTATGTGGCTTACAAATCAGCTTGTAAAATGAAGTCGAACCGCAGAAGCATCACTTATTTTGTGCTTGTCTTGAAGAGGAAGACCTGCTAATTTTATTTATAGAAGTTTTAACCTAATTATTGATGTTAATTAACATGCAACTTTAATTAGAAACACTGTGACCAAGCAAATCTGGGGGCCAACGTAAACTCCATTATGTGGCTTGTAAATCAGTTTGTAAAATGAAAACGAACCACAGAAAGGGTAAATATTTTTGGATATTCTGAAAGAGCAAAGCTTGCTGGTTTTGATGATATGAAAATTATACTAATTAATTATGTTAATTAATGAGTAATTAAGCGAAAACCACTGATATGGTCGAAACTTGAAAGTAACTTTGCAATCTCCATGTGAAGTTCGAAAATGGCTTGTAAAATTAGAACGAACCACAGAATAGGTTATTTTTCTTTTATAAATCGCAAGAACAGGTCTTAATCTAATCAAATATAACAAATTTTGACTGCGTTCCGGCATATAGTGAGTGAACACAGGCCCCTTTTCCTGACCATGTTGGGTTGTTTTGGCCATAATAGCAGAATCCCTTTAATTAACTTAAATTAATGAGTGGACCGTGCTCTGCACTAATCATTGACAGTCGTTCTACACCTGCCAATCCGCCTGGGGAGCGGCACCCAACGGGCCTCTACCTAGCTGTCCCGCAACAGCATAATTAGTAAAAGTTAACTGCCAGCTCGAAACAACCCAACTTAAGCTTGAAACTTCATTATTGTTAATTTTCCCCATTAATTCATGTCTTAACTATGGCAATAATGAAAGATACAGAAACAATGGCAGTCAAACACATTCATTCCATAAGTTCCATTCCGTTTTCCAGCAGAATCCAAGATCGAAACTCCATAAGAAACCGAAACTATTCATCACATATTTAGCCTTTTTAGTTTATTTTGGAAGCCGCTTATTACTCGGATAGATTGTTCGAAGACGTCGTTTTTGGTCATGTCGTGTCCTAACTGCGTTCACTGGTTGGCACGCCGGCCGGTTTGAATTGAAATACAAATATGATCTTTTATTGAACAAATCCACATGACAAAATATTCATTTTTATTACATATATGTGGTATTTCAAATTTTGAAAGTAGATTTTTTACAGATACCACTTTTTGACCAAAAATTTCGGCAAAGCAAATTTAGCAAAAGTGAGTTAAAATAACATAATCATAAAGTTCAAGCTGAGCTGAATCCAATGATATAAAGGTTTTGTTGCTACGACTTATATAGCGCCAGCAATGAATTTTTAAACAATATCCCTTATTTCAGCTGGTTTTTGCTAGCTTACACTGCTTCAGTTAAATCACGGCGGCAACATCAAAGAGAGCCAAAAACCAGCTGAAATAAGGGATATTGTTTAAAAATTCATTGCTGGCGCAATTTAAGTCGTGGCAACAAAACCTTTATATTTATCGTCGGATTCAGCTCAGCTTGAACTTTATGATTATTTTATTTTTCTCACTTTTGCGAAAGTTGCTTTGCCGAAATTTTTGGTCAAAAAGTGGTAGGTATTTATCAAAAAATCCAATTTCAACATTTGAAATGCCACATATATCAGGTGAAAGCGATCGCCTAGGCGGTCCTGAGACTCTAATCGAAAACTTTTCTGTTGAGCGAGTCGCGAGTAATAACCAGTTAAAGCTGCAAAAAGCGGCAAACATCAAAGCAAACGGAAAAAAGAATTTTTGGAATAAAATTCTCATTTCTCAAGCGATATTTCGTTCTTGTATTAATCGATGCGTCTTTGGATGAGAAAAGTTTTCTAAAAGAATGAGCTGAATACCTTGAACGGTTGAAAAAATAAAATTCCCCGAAAAACCAATATTTTAAAATTTTTGAAATTTTAAAAAATTTCAAATTTCAGGAAAATGTTCGTCTCGCTGCAAGGATTCCTAAAATATATGATTTTATGGAGTTACGACGTATATTTAGTTCACTGGAGGCCTTACTACATTCTTGTAACTACCTGACTAGTAAAACGCCACTTAATTCAGTTGATACCTAAGCCACGAAATGCGTAAAAAGATTGAGTTCCGCTACCAATTCCATTTTATTCTCACTTAATTAAGGCTTTGATACTAATGCAATATGAATGTAAAATTCCTCAGTTTAGCTCAGTTTTCCTCCTTCCGCACTTTCAGACTTTGAAATTTTGTTTTTTCAAAAAACCTGAAACAGGGTGGAAAAAACGCAAGTGTACCAACAAGGTTGTTTAGAACCATTCAGTGGCGTTAAACTATTTTGCGCAGGCCGAATCAGGGTTTCTTGGTTTTCGGATTTGCGTCAACCTTCCGTCCAGCTAATTTTACGTTGCGTCCCGTTAAGAAATTTTGCGTCCAGGTAAAATTATTGTTTTAGCGTGTTTAATATGCAAAAATTGTATTCTTTATAAAAATGTCGATTATTTCTTTAGTGAAACACAATTTAATCGTATGAAAAAGTACTTAGAATGGTGATGCTACTGAACAGTAATGCACGATTACAAAATATGTGAAATACGCCCCATAGACATGACGGGGGGTCTGGGGGGGGGCGGAGCGGAGCCCCCCAGAAGTTGAGAAAATTTTTTTCGATTACGGAAAAATCCGTAATGCACATGTTCAAAACGATTTAATTCGCATCTGTTGTATCTAACACATATCATGACCAATTTTTGATATTATTGACACACATTATTCAGATGTTTTGATGTTATAGTTAAACTAATTAAGAATTAGTTAAATATCTATAAAATTAATATCATTCAGAACAAAGACAGTAATCCTGTTTTGAAAACTCAGAGTACTAATGAATCCTGAAAACATATGGCAAACAAGCAGCGGGGGGTCTGGGGGGCGGAGCCCCCCAGAAGTTGGAGAAATTTTTTGAAATTACGGATAAATCCGTAATGGAAATGATTAAAAAGATTATTTTGTCATCCGTTACATTTAACTAAAATACCTAATGCATTTTTTGTGTAAATTGCAGAATTTAGACTTTAAAAACTGTGCTAATACAAGTGTATGAACCTCATTAGGTACATTACATGATCCCAAAAATTTGGATATTCGGCTACGGCTACAAATTTTATTAATTATGGGCTTTGCCCTATTATGTATTGATACAGGTAAATAGCTCAACTAATAACTCAACAAGTACTGACACATTACAAAGCGTTGACATTCGATGGCATAGTGGAAACCACCAGGGGGTCTGGGGGGCGGAGCCCCCATAAACCGAGAGAATTTTTGGAAAATATGGAAAAATTGGTACTGGAAACATTTAAAGTTTTCACTCTTACAAAAGTGAATTTTCTCCCGAAATAATGTTGCGTCTAGCTTGCTTCCCGTTAAAATTTCGTTGCGTCAAGATAAGAAACTTTGCGTCCAGACGCACTTCTGGACGCAAAAAACCCCTGGGCCGAATCCCTTCATATTATCAAGAGTACATAATAACTTAGAGTGTGACAAGCGTCAAGCTCTTAGTTATTAGGCTTGCGTCATCATCTGCACGATAACGGCTGACCCCCCCCCCCGCACAAATTAGACCTATCACATCAAAGAAATTTGCACGCTATGTTTGTGTGCTGAAGCACGCAACAGACGCACATTGAACCAAGTGACTAGTTGTGTTTTTGAGCTTTAGAACACAAACATAGTGTTCAAATTTCTTTGAAGTGATGGGTCTAATTTGTGGGGGGGTCAGCCGTTACCGTGCAGATGATGTCGCAAGCCTAATAACTAAGAGCTTGACGCTTGTCATACTCAAAGTTATTATGTACTCTTGATAATTATTTAACACAATTTTGGAGACCTACAGGTGCTATGTTCTTACCCAAAATTTAATTTTCAGGGTCTCGCCAAAATTAAATTATTCGGTTGGGCAGCCTAAAGTTTACAAGTTACGGACTGTTCTTCACGTTTAAGCTAGCATTAGTCTGCATCTGCAAGCGTTACGGTTACAGAAAAGCTAACGCTAACGTATGTTGTCCAATATGTTTTCTCTTGCTGTGCCAAAACGTAGATGGTTTCATTGAACTACACAGCCGTGACAAATTTTAAGTAATTTTAATTATTGTCTTGGGAGTCTCCAAAATCGGGGAGGGGTCGCCCAGGTTCTCCGAAGCGTAGCGGACTACATGAAGGTAGCAGCTGAGAACCAACGAGCCTTTTGCCCACGCACATGCAGCTTCATGATGTGAGTGGCAAAAATGAATCAAATCGAAAAATGATCGAAAAGTTGAGTTGCCCTTTCACCTTAAGGTGCTGGTTCTGGTATTTGCAGCAATTTTTGACAATGTGAAACTTATTCAATTCTTGGAGTTCAACCATAATTCTTAGACCACTGTAAAGCGTAGAGTGAGACTATTGCAACCAGGAACAGTACGGTTGTCTACGTTCTACAGTGCGACATGCGATAACACAAAACCATACAAGAATTTTTTCCAAGTGTGCGAATCCTAAAACAAATCAGCATTTTCAGGCTTCAAAGACCGTCTTCCCGCTGGCTATTTTTTTCTGAAATTCTAGAACTTTTGAAAATTGCACAGACTTAGGCAGAGAAGCTGAAGAAAGCTCCTCGTCGTGCATAGCATGGACTATAGGACTATAAATGTGAACACTACCTGACCAACCGACTTGCGCTGTCGAAGCTGCCAAAACAGCAACATTTTATTTTTCGGAAAACGGGCAGTTTTTGACCCCGCAAATAAACTTTGGCTATTATCTCTTAAACCGTAGAGAATCAAAAATACTCTGAAGGGTAAAGTTGTAAGCCTTGCTGAGAGCATTCTAATGATTACAAGTGAGTCACTATGGCCTCACGACGACAGTGAAAGTTTTGGCGGATTAAAGCTAATTTCTTCAAATCTCGAATTTTCACGCAGCGACTTTTCTAAAATATTTTCTAAGATAGTTTATTATTGCAGCAGGTTTGAATGAATTTCAACGACTAGCACCAGGGGTGGCTCCTTTGGGTCGAAAATTCAAATTGTGCCTATTGATACTCCCTATGGCGCAACACAATCAATTTAAAATTTGAGATAATTTTCATCTAGGAACGTTTAGGTTGGTTTGATTTGAGTAAGTCATCGTTGCCATACACCAGAAGTGAAAAATCTAAAGCTCCGATTTGGGCCAAGGAATTGCAAATTGTGAATGACTGTAACCCTTTATTCCTAGACAAAATTGTCATCAAGTTTCAATGGATGCTGTAGGGTCCTGAAGAGTATGTATGGACACAATTTGACCCAAGCAAGTAGCCCCCTGTAACACTGAACTGAACTCGGCATGTTAGGCATCAATGAAATCTGCAACATGCGCAATAACCAAAACAAGCTGCAAAATAGTTATGTTCATAGTTTTTAACTTTGAAAAATTTCAGTTAAGGTCCGTTTGTTGCTTCTGAGTAAGTCACGCTTGCAAAAAGGCGATTTAGTGCAGCGGTTTTTGAAAGATGTGGACATTTTAACAGGAAAGGTTATTTTCTGAATGCCTCACGTGCCACCGGGTATATATTTTTTGGCGCCCGGCCTAGTCGGCCAAAACAAGCTAAGGGCTTAAATTGCCACAAACGGCAATTTTGTGTCAGGCTTACAGTCACTAGAAAGCACGTAGAGACAAGAAGGTTTGTTGCGTGAACAACTACTGTATGACGGATCTTTGATTTAAGGACCGTGAAGGCAGCCGATCCAAACTTGGTCCGGTAAATTGACAATTACCGAAAAAATTCGAAGTCCCAACTCCACAGACAATAGTTAATAAGAGGCCTAATCCTGTTTTGGGCCATTTACTGAGATGCGTATACGGGTTATTGGAGTCGCTGATCAAGATGTGCACATAGTCGCAGCGCTGTGCGATCGTTATCGGTCGATAGCAACAAATCAACATTCAATGAAATACTTTAGACGAAATTATGCATTCAACAATAATCATTAACAAAAATTAATTTCTTCACGTCACAACCAGTCAAAAGTAGGGCTGGCAGAAGCAGAACAATTCTAACTTCCGGTGGAAATCGGACTCGAGGGTTGATGTATTGGAAGTTTAAAAATAATTTAGGAACTTCAAAGAAAAAAGAAATTTGGATAAACTAGATCAGATTTCCTCCAAATTAGATTATATTCACAGGAAACATATTCCCAAGCCTGTTTAGGAAGTGCCCGCCGGGACTTGAACCCGGGACCACCGCAGACTCGAAGTCTGGGTTGCTCTGCCGCTGAGCTACGGTCACGCCAAAGAAGGAACAGGCCTGGAAATGGAAACATTTACAGAAACTGTTTACAAGTCGGAAGAAAACATATCTAGGAAAGAACGAAAGTGCTTCGGAAAAATGAAATGATGACATGACATATGAATGTTTACTTCAAATTCGACAGAATTAGAAAAACCGGGAGAAATTTAAATTTCAAAGTTTAAAAATTTTCAAGTCAATTTGGGAAACAAGAAAAATTTAGAGAAACACTGAAAGACTTCTATTTCAAGTAGGACCTAGACTTCAAACATTATGCTTATAAACCACGGTTTATCCCATCAATGGCAACTTACCTGGGCTTATTCTAGTAGGGGGGAGGGGGTTTCCCCCCATGAACACCCTCCCCCCCCCAAAATGGGTGCCCTATTGGTACCAACCTTTGCACCATAAATTGGTACCATTGGAACCATAAATCGTTCAGAAGGCTAAACTTTTAAAAATTTTCCGGCTTCGCGGGAAATCTTCAGCTGATTTTTGCCTACTTAACCACTAAATTCGCTCATTTTTTGGCGATTACTATAAAAATAGAGCAATTTTTAGCACGTTTTTAGAAAACTTTTCGCCCCCCCCCCAGTGACTCCCCCAAGCGCCTCCCAAGAAAAAATCCCTAGAATAAGCCCAGATTTCCGTTTGACCCTGGGAGAGGAAACCAGGGGCGCCACGGTCCCGAGGGTCACATCTGTCAATTTCAGCTACAATCTCTTCGTTTTCAGAATCAGAGACTCCAATTTACTATCGCCAATAAACATTTTCAAATCCAAAATCGTCAATTTTTTCATATTTGGCCATCTGCAAAAATCAAACCAGATCAAAATCCGGAAAACAAACATAAATTTACTAAGTATCAAATGCATCAACAAAACAATGCATCTCCTTCGTTGGTATCTGAGTTCGCGTACAGTCCCGGCTGAAACTAACCCTCCTTTTTTAATTTTTCGCGAGCAATTCGCGAATTGCTCGCGAACATTAACAAAAAGTGCTCGCAAATTTGTACTAGCAACTAGTTTTTGCTTTTCTTTTTCAAAATCTTTTTGACCATTTTGTCAAAACAATTTTACGTCATCTAAGTTGAACCCCATATTCCTACGAATGTGTAAGCATTCGTATACGTAACTGTTGTACGTATATTATACAGTTTTCAAACTGAAGTTACCTTGCTTGCTATATGAAGCTATATATATCTAAGCTTATGCTTTTAAGCGTGCGCTTTTATGTATATATACCCATTCATACGTGTGCATATTATTCAATACTACTGTAGTAAGAATGCAACACAGTGCGCAGCTGCAACTGCATCAAAGACCTTTAACAAAAAATTTGAAATCTGGGAAACACGCACAAAAAATGTAAACACATAGTACGGAAAAACACTACGAGCAAACGCGAGCACAGCACAAAAAGTACTACGAATTTTCGCGAGTTGCTCGCGAATTGGTATCCTCAGGACAACCTCAGAATCCCAGACTTGCAACCGGACTCAAGTGAGACTGAAAATTGGTATGGTATGCTCGACATCGCTGAGCATATCGCATAATTTTTCGATTTCGCGAAATTGATTTTTTTTCGATTCAGTCCAAGGGCAAAAAATCGAAAATTTTTTGTCTTCGATTTTGCTGAAAAGTTGTGTACAGGGGTTTTCGGGGTCGTAGAACACGAATCTGAAGTCCGTTTTGCGATTCAACTTTTCGTTAGCTCAGTATAAGCTAAAATTGTAAGCTTAAGATGTAAGCTTATACTGAGCTGACGAAAAGCTGAATCGAAAAACAGACTTCAGATTCGTGTTCTACGAGCCTGAAAACCCCTAAATACAACTTTTCAGCAAAATCGACAAAAAAATTTCGGTTCCCCTTGGTCCCCCCTTACGAATCGAAAAAATCGAATTTAGCGAAATCGAAAAATTTTGCTATATTTGAACTCAGCGTGGTCGAAAACATACCCATACCAAATTTCAGCTCATTTGGTCAAGTTTTGCGGAATCTGGGGCTGGGGGGGGTTATCCTGAAAAGATCCGCGAATTGCTCGCAAGCAAATGGGTGGGTTACTTTCAGCCGGGACTGTAGATAGGTTGACTTGTACATATGCAGAAACTACCTGTAAAATGTATGTTGCATTTGTAAATTAAGGAAAACAAGTTGCAAGATCTTAACATATGAGCCCGTCTTCCCACGAGGCTTTATTGGCATACGTCATGCTCATATTTATAGATATCTGTTAAGATGGCCTTCGTATTATAAAAACGTAGCACATAAAGCATTCATTAGAAAAACGTTAGGTCTTTCAGACACAGTGTGGCATGGGAATTACGGCAAGTAGCGCTTTGACACAGACCCAAGCGGGGAAACAAGGTGTTCCGGGAAAACACCAAGTGTGCCATAGTATTTCCGGAAAGCATTAGGTGTGCCATAGTTTCAGAAAAATATCAGGTTGCAAGTACGCATAAGAGCGCACCGGGAAATAAAAATCCTTATTTTCGATTTTTGGCAGAAACTTTTTATTAAGCGACAAATCGAAAATCAAACTATATAACTACCATGAGGCCTTGGGAAGAGCTTCCTCCCACGTTACACAATCTATAATACTCCGCACGTTAGGGTTCAACTAAGATCGATCGGCCAAACTCTGCATGTCTTTGCGGGAAATGCTAGCTATTCAAAGGACCTTTCCAGAACTTAGAACACGGTGGCGTTATTTCTGTTATTTAATCTATTTCGAAGTGCAATCATTTTCAAGGACTTGGCTTTTTCTTTTCTGAGCTATTTACAGTACATTTTCACTTTAAATTAAGCTTAACTTTGCATTTACCTTTATCCAGTCAAAAACATTAATCAATGAAGCCTTTTCAAGTTTAATTAACCCACCATTCAACTGCGCGCTTTCTGGGCAAAAGTGGGATTGGAGGGGACACCCCCGCGCCCACGACCCATCCTCAAGACCGGAACCCCAAATTCCCCCAGCCCCGGACAGTGGGAACCGGAATTAAGGATTAGACATGAACCCAGAAACAATCCTAAAACACAATCTCACAAAAACAAATTTGCATAAATGCGGTCAGAAAAAACTTAATAAAAATATCAAAAAATACCTGTGAAGTATCTTGCGAGCCTCCAAATAGGCCAGAGCAGTACTGAGCTGGTAACAGTACAGCAGCAGAACACAGTGCTCCAGCACAGCTCGATGCTTCTGCAGATAAAGACGCAGCTAAAATGAACACCACAATAGAATTAACAAAAAACACATAATCGCATTTTTGATCAAAGAGTAAGAAGTCGTGACATTTCACGGAAAGCAGGACTCGTGGCGTATATAATTTCCAAATTGGAGAAAACAGCGTTTATCGAAAAGACAAGAAATGCCGGTAATTAGACAAGACTTTTCGCCACTTTTGGTATTTAATTTAATTTCAACTTGTCGCATTAAAATTTAATACAGTCGGGAGTCTTTAATGCGCGAATTTATTCCAGTAAGTAAGAAAAATACAGATGGTTTTCACACACCCGCCCGAAATCGTTCCTTCCAGGGATATATAATTTGCTTCCCCGTCTGTGAATTTTGGATGCCCAAATTGTTGCTATAAATTGGTAAATTTTTAAAGTTTTTCGCAGAAATACCTAAATATTTTTAGCCTGAATTTAGGCACTTTTATAACGTTTTGAGTCTCTCCATGCAATATATACAAAACGGACCCATTTTTGGCTGTTCATTGAAAAAATTTCCTGCAATTGAAACAATCCCTAAAAATGTTAAAATGTGCTCTCTTCCCAAACATGAAGAGTTGACAAACCATTGTCAGTGCAAAGTTAGCGCTTCAAAAATCAACGCAAAATAACAGACAAATAACCAAATGAATTCACTGGTCACAAAAAATCCGATGATAGCCATCGATTAGATCCGCTAGGATTTCCATCATTTTCAGACTGGCACACTTTATGTCTAGAGACTTGGCATTTTTTAGGGTTTTGAAAGTGTGGGGCTTCGCGCACCCCCCCCCGGGAGGGTGAAGTGGGGGCCTTCGAAAAGTGGAGGGGGCAAGCTCAAGGTGTAAATTATATAGCGAGACGGGAAAAAACCCAGTCCGATATGCGGGGAAAAAACCCATCGCCAGTGTGTCACCCATATGGGCTAGATCGGATTTTAATAGCCTATCTTAGAGCGTCCAAAACTACCCTAGAGGGTGTATTATTGTAGCTCCCGCTGTCCATAGGTGTAATTGGGGGAGGGGGGGGGGTTGGGGGGAACCCCCCCAACCCATTTTTCAAACCCCCCAAAAATTTTTGAAGACCCCCGCCCCCCCCCCCCAACTGGGGGCGGGGGGGTAGTCGCGCCGAAGGCGCGAAAAATTGGCCAAAAATTGGGTATTTTTAGGGTAAATTCTGCAAAATTTTCAAAGAAGTCCAAATTTTTGGCTTAAAGTGTTTATTATTGCGAGAAATGGATTTATGGACTTTCTGGCTCAATATTGACCTTATTTTAGACTTAGAATCATGTTAGCAATGAAGTTTTCGAGTTTAAAACCCCTGTCTAATGTCAAAATTACTTCATAGTTAAAAGTTTTTTGGCATTAGCAATGGTTGAAAATGCGATTTTTGACATAAAAATAGAAAAATTTTTTGGGGGAGGTTTGGGGGGGTCGGGGGGGGGAGGGTTGGGGGGGTCTAGGGCCCGGGGGAGGGCCCCCCTAACAACATTCCGGGGGAGGGCCCCCCCCGCAAATCCCCGTTCACCTATGCCGCTGTCTCAGCAAATTTTTGGGACTTTGAAAATTTTGGAATTTCTGGTCCCAACATGGGGGTCAGGCAGGGTCAACTTTGGGGGTCAACTTTGAACTACAGGAAACAGGGTAGTTTTAGGGACTTTTTCCGGGGGGGGGGGGCTTCCCGGGGGCTTCTCAGATCCCCCCCCCTAAAATGGGGTCCAAACATGATAAAAAATGCTAAATTTTTGCAATTTTTCAAAAATTTTTTGAAAAAATTGTCTAGAAACAGTTAAAAACGCTAAATAATAGATTTTAAAACGCAATACGAGTGGATTTTTATTAGATTTATGACGAAAACAGTCGATTTTATGTCCAAAAAAGGGCCATTGGTAGCTGAGAAAATCTGGGTATATACAGTTTGGGTAGTTTTTTTACAAATTTCCGATTTTTTAGACAAGCCAGATTTGGACTTTTACTCCTCCACCCCCAACCCAAACAGGTGGTACACCTACTGTTTTAACATTAGACAGTAGTTTTAAACTCAAAAACTTGATTGTCAACATGTTTCCAAGTTCAAAGTAAGGTCAATATTGAGTCATAAGGTCCATAATACAGTTAAAACGTGTATTTCTCGCAATAATTAATACCTTAAGCCAAGCGTAAGCCAACACTTTGGACATTTTTAAAAGTTTTTGCAAATTCTACCCCAAAAATTCTTGGCTATTTTTCGCGCCTGAGGCGCAACCATAGGTGTAAAGTGGGGGGGGTTGGGGGGTAGCCCCCCAAGCCTTTTTTCAACCCTCCCCCAAAACTTTTGGGGGGGGGACGTCCCCCCCCCCCAACTGGGGGGGGGGGTAGTCGCGCCGAAGGCGCGAAAAATGGCCGAAAATTGGGTATTTTTAGGGTAAATTTTAAAAAAATTTTCAAAAATGTCGAAATTTGTGGCTTGAACTATTTATTATTATGAGGAATACACGTTTTTAACTGTATTATGGATCTTATGACTCAATATTGACCTTATTTTGGACTTGGAAACATGTTGGCAATCAAGGTTTTGAGTTTAAAACCACTGTCTAATGTTAAAATTACTTTATGGTTAGATGTTTTTCATCATTAGAAACGGCTGAAAAGGCGAATTTTGGCATAAAAATGAAAATTTTTGGGGGGAGGGTTGGGGGGGGGGGGGGGGGGGGGGGGGGGTTGGGGGGGTCGCCAGAGGGGGCCCCCCCAGAAAATGTTGGGGGGGAGCCTCCCCCACCCCAAATCTCCGTTACACCTATGGGCGCAACTCCCCAACGTTGGGGGGACAGTTCTGGGGGAGGGTTGAAAAAATGGCTGCTCCCCCAACCATAGGTGTAAGGTGGGGGGGGGTTGGGGGGTAGCCCCCCCCCCCAGCCTATTGTCAACCCTACCCCAAAACTTTTGGGACGTCCCCCCCAACTGGGGGGGGGGGGAGGTCGCGCCGAAGGCGCAAAAAATGGCCAACAATTGGGTATTTTTTGGTTAAATTTTGAAAAAATTTTCAAAAATGTACAAATTTTTGGCTTAAACTGTTTATTATTATGAGAAATACACGTTTTTAACTGTATTATGGATCTTATGACTCAATATTATCCTTATTTTGGACTTGGAAACATGTTGGCAATCAAGTTTTTGAGTTTAAAACCACTGTCTAATGTTAAAATTACTTTATGGTTAGATGTTTTTTATCATTAGAAACGGCTGAAAATGCGATTTTTGGCATAAAAAATGAAAAATTTTTTTGGGGGAGGGTTGGGGGGGTCCTGGGGGAGTCGGGGGGGGGGGTCGCCAGAGGGGGCTCCCCCCAGAAAATGTTGGGGGGGAGCCCCCCACCCTAAATCTCCGTTACACCTATGCCCCCAACACCCCATCTTACACGTAACAACACCTATGCATAGGTGTAACGGGGATTTGGGTTGGGGGGGGCCCTCCCCCGGATTTTTGCGGGGCCCCCCTTTTTGACCCCCCCCCCAAACCCCCCCCGACCCCCCAAATCCCCCCAAAAAATTTTTTCTATTTTTATGTCAAAATCGTTTTCAGCCATTGCTAATGCCAAAAAACATTCAACTATGAAGTAATTTTGACATTAGACAGGGGTTTTAAACTCGAAAACTTGATTGCCAACATGTTTCTAAGTCTAAAATAAGGTCAATATTGAGTCAGAAAGTCCATAAAACTTTTGAAAACGTGTATTTCACGCATAATGAAATTTAAGCCAAAAATTTGGAAATTTTAGAAAAATTTTGCAAAATTTACCCTAAAAATACCCGATTTTTGGCCAATTTTTGGCGCCTTCGGCGCGACTACCCCCCCCCCCCCCATCGGTGTACCTTGAGAAAACGTTGGGGGAGGGGTAGCCGAAATTAGGGTGGGTGGGGTCAGCCGTTTTGAGGTGGGGTGGGGTCCGGAAAAATCGAATTTGGTGGGGGGGGGGTAAAAAATTTTTTAGTCAAAAATTTAGAAAAAATTTGCAAATTTGCTAAAAAAAGCGTTATTTCCAACTAAAAATCAACAATATTTCTTCATTTGTGCTCATTTGTTCGAAAAAAATTAGATTTATTGAAAAAATTTCGAATTTTTCCAAAACATTTCGAATTTTTACTAATTTTGAGGCAAAATTTTCAAAATTTTGAGGGTGGGGTCTGGCAAATTTGGGTGGGTGGGGTCTGGGATTTGGCCATTTGGGGGTGGGGTGTGCCTCCGAAATTTCGAGGGTCCAAAAATTTTTGGTGTGGTTTGTAATAATGGCTGGGGGGGGGTTACCCCCCCCCCCACCCAAACCTCCCCCCAATTACACCTATGCACCTATGTTACATAGGTGTACCACCTGTTTGGGTTGGGGGGGGGAGTAGAAGGTCCAAATTTGGCTCGGGGGACCCCACCCAAATCCGAAATTTGGGGGAGGGGGACCCCCCCTAAACTGTACCCAAGTTTTTTTGGCTAAAAATACTCCTTTTTCGATGTACAGTACATTAAACATACTCAAAAGCTTCTGTCAATAGTTTTCGTATGCGAAAATAGGGTTTGAAAATTGACAAATTTGTACTAAAATATGCCTAAATTAGCCCAGATTGTGGTTTATAATTGCGTATATTATCTTTTAATTGCTATAAATAATCATCTTTGGCTGTTTATAGGTGATTTATAGCCTATTTTTCTAATTTTTTTCAAAAATTTTCAGAATTGGCAAAAAAAATTTTCAAAAATTTTGCATTTTTTGCTTGGTTTGGACCCAATTTTAGGGGGGGAGGGGGGTTTGAGCTCGGCTTGGGGGGAGTAGTTGAGGTCGGATAGGGGGAGGGGGTCGGCCTCTCCTTGGTGGGGGGGGACTCACAGGGGTTAAACTGTAGCCTGGTACACCTATGCCTATGTATGGTTACATACAACTATCAATCCCCTGAATATTTAAATACTGGCATTGCGCAAGAGAAAGCCTGACAACAGTCTTAAACTTGTACATGTTTTTTAAAATGCGGTTTTTTAATGACATGTTAAGTGTAAATGTGAATATACTTGTCTTGAACTTAACCTGCGTTTCTCAAGAAAAAGCAGATATTAAGATTAAAAAAAACTATGGTTATCGGTGATCCAATCCACCACTTCCCTTCAACCTGAGTTTTTAGGCCAGTGCCTGCCTCTTTTCAGTGAGCGAAGAGGAACACTACTGGGCGAGCAGTATAAATTCAGCGCAAGGCATAAGTTGCCTACATACGTTGTCTTTTTAATTTTTGCAGTGTGCAGTACCAGAATTGAGTATGCATTAATATATACATTTGTGTCCTTGGGAATTGGGTTTCCTGAAATATTGAACAAGCTGATTGCTACTGCTAAGTGGAAACTGTTTCGTTTCATGTAATTCCAGTGTAGCACCTGAATCAATCAGATGCAAATTCTGCAGAATATGTAAAGTGTGGGATATTACTCACTGCGTATTGAAGATTCTCTGTGCAACAGCGCAGCAGCAGAAATATAATGGGTGCTATCTTCACATTTGTGGCACAAAGTGCACTTAGTTTGATGAATATTATCTGTTCATAGATAATCATCAAATTTCTTTTCGGTAGCTACAGTACTGGCTTGACTAATATGAAAGGAAGTAAAAAAGTAAATTTAGTCAGTGCGTGTGCGTAGTTCCTAGCGGGAGTGGACCGGTTGGGGGTTTGTTTAGGCGTAGATTTGGGAGTAGTGTAGCGCCTTCCCTTGTTGTTATCTCTGTGTCTGTAGCCTCGCTTTTTGTATTCGTCTGAAAAATTGTGTTGAGTTTCGTATTGGTTGCGAGTAGATAGAGTCACTGTTTTGTAGAGTAAATTTTTAAGGTGGTTTTCGATTTGAGTAGGCGTAGGGATAGCGATCGCTTAGGGCAAATTGGATTTCTCGCATTCTCGCTCAGTCTCTAACTCTCGCTTGCTTTTATCTAAGATTTGGATGTCACACACTGAATACGAACCTAGCGCATCCTTTTACTCAAGTCTAACAATACAGTTTATTCAGTAAGGTACGACAACATCCTACAAAAGCTACATTTTACGTTGCCATAATATTTAACAATTAGCTGTATTTATAGATGCAAAGTAAAAATTTATTGTGAAAATACTGCCATTTTTCAAATTATTTGAAGTAAAAACAAACTAATATCCTTTTATAGTAGCAGAAAGTAAATGGGAAAGATTCACAAATCCAACTCATTTTATACTTAGTATTTAGTATAAACTAAAGTAATAACTATTCAGTATGCACTATATTATTATGCAGTAATGTAGTGTAATGTGTAAGTGTTATGTAATGTAATGTAGTAATGCATTCAGTATGCACTATTGCAGTAAGTACTATAGCACATTTAATAAGCAGCAGATTTTTGTACAATGCTCTAGTATACGTTTGGCAGTCGCAGAGTGGTCTAGGAAGAATACATTTCGGCTTTCAGAGAGTTCGGGTTTATCATCCCCGATCAGGCCCTGCCCAAAGAAGTCGCTGATTCATACGTAACGACCTGAAGCAAATCACTTCCGATTTCTGTAAGAATGCGGAGAATGTGGTAAAGTAACACACACTATGGATTCCTACCACGAAAAACATAAATGCTACGTGAAGTTTGACTCTATGAGAGATAGTAAAACTTGCCTTCCTTTTGACTAGTTAAATTAGGTCCTAGATTACAGGTGAAATACCGTGGTGTGCCATATCGGAGGAGAGAACGACCCTGACCAACTGGAATTCAATTACAACGGTTTAATTAATAATTTCAGCAACCACTACAACAAAATTAGTACAAGATACAAGAACTCCAAACAACCAAATAAACTTTGACAAAGCTAGAGCCGACACCAAAACCCGGCAGCTGCCAACAAAAACGAATAGGCATACCCAAATGATCAAGAATATTTCCCCCCCACTATTCGAACCCAACCTTACGCATCTAACACCCAACCACAACTGAACTAAATCTACCCAATATGGCGAATATCAAACATTAGCTAACAGACCTATGAAATTAGACAAGAGTAACGAGAAATCATTGAACGTTATCGAAATGTGACACTAAATTCACTTAGGCTTAGCATCTCGATCATAATTTATATCTTTCCTGCCGGTGCTAACTTCACATAATACCCCCTCTTTTGGCCCCGGGCGGCCTCGGACGGGTCAACTCAGTTAGAACACCTGATAAAAAGAATGTTACCCACAGGTACCTTCGATCCCCGCTAGGTGCCCGATTTTTTCGGGTGCCTGGTGGTGTACAACTTTCGTTTCTTTAATTATGTACTAGTAAAGATAAAACGTTTGTAAAAATTACGTAAAGATAAAAAGAAACGACAGCGGTGAACATACACCATACCACGGTTGAGCACACAGCTTTCCTAACATGCTAACCGGCCAACGATAAAGCTACTCGGAACTCAATCGAGCCATTTTCGACAGAGTACTAGAAAAATTACCTACTACAACTCCTACGTAAAGTTTTCAAATTCCCGTCCGAGACCACCCAAGCACCCAAAGAGCGGGGTCTGCACCGTCAGGAAACAGTATCACAATGGGTATCCAAAAGGTTTTGGTGCAATTTAGGAATTACTTAAGGTCGCACTTCAGTTACATTCAGTCCACTTTGGAAAGCTATAACTAGCTCAATATTGGGAGCTATAAATTGAGCCACATATCAAAATGATGCTCTACATCTGCTGCGTCGTTTGGTATCATTGAAACGTGTCTACCTGGTTTGTATTGGTCGCAAACTTACCATACATAGCCCCAATTTTTGACCAAGTTTTTTTCTGGAAAATTTCTACGCAACAAGAAAATGATCGTTTCCAATGTGTTTCTGAGATAATTTGCCAGGGACGGTTTTTTGATTTTGTCAAAATATCGTTTCAGTATGAAGCAATTGAGCATTTTCTGAAAATTTGGCATTTTATCCAACTATGAAAAATCATTGCTCTTGATTGGAGGCTGATAAAAAGAAAAATAAAAAACCGCCCCGGTCAAATTGTCCAAACATACTATGTGTAGTATATCTTTTAGATCCACCCATTGGTTGTGGAGCAATCTTCGGTCAAAAAATTTTGGCAAAATCAGTTGTTCGCCCAGAACTTTATACTCATTCAGTGTGCAGGGCTCTAATTAACCTAATTTGTGCCTCTTTCGAAGCGCTTTAATTTGAGAATAAACTTGCATACGCTTGTAGTGTACACTGACTCCAATTCGACAAAAACTGTTTTCAGCAAGATCGAGTCAAAAATAACCAATTTTCGAGCAAAAAGTGTTCAAAAATTCACTGCTCAAAAACGATACGAGCTAGAGACTTATGTCTAAAAGCAAAGTTGTAGAGCACATAATAAGCTTTAAAATGATTATAGTCGCTGGGCATAATTTCTATATATAGTTCTAGAACTTCAGATTTTTGTTTCTCACGGTACATGAGCGCTATGAAGCTGGCGTTTTTACAGGACGTTTATTATCATTCTCGATGTATTTTCTAAAAATTTGAATGAAATCGGGCAATAATTGCACTTTCTGCAACTATATCTGCACGTAAGGGGTGCACGACCTTGAAGGATTCTATGTTGTATTTTTTGAATCAATTCTGTTAATAGGTGAAGTTAGCTGAATCGACGTCGCTTGCCGTAATCCTTTCTGTAGCTTTAATTAGTGGTATTGAATTGTAATAAAACATAAGTCAAATTGCGTAAAAATTATTGAATTAGCACTTGAGGAATACAATAAATTAAAATCCCACTGTTTTTAGTACTTAACAGACTTGAACTATAACTTTCAATGACCGTTGTCTGGTTATTTTTTGGACATATTTTCTGCTTTCTTACACACTTACTATTGCTCTATTACTCTAGAATTCTCTAAGCTTTGTTTGATTCCGTGGTGTATTTCCATGTTTCAGGAACGCTCCCAAGTCAGTAAATTGAATGGTTCGAAGAAATGACAGCTAATACTGCTAAAGATACATTATTGTTTGATGCATGAGACGGTACTATGAAATATGAAATTGCTTATTGGTCACCCTTGAGCCAAGGTGTAATACAACTGAGTTTGCTATATTTATTATTAGCACGGACAGACGTTATTAGCACGGACAGACATTATTAGCACGGACATTATTAGCACGGACACACGGACAGGTTGAATTATTCCGGGAAGGGCCTTTCTCACCTTCGCAACCGCCTCAACAATTTTTCGCGAGGTGCAGATCAGGATCAATGCCTCTATTCTGAACACCAGCGGACAAGTGAAAGCCAGTGTGTAGTATAAGTTTGCTCAATTCGCACAGCTAGAACCCCCTAGTAAGTCACTTTGCTGCTGTGGCCTGTGAAGGATGGCTGTGCAATTCTCTTCAATGTATCCTTCTGGTGATATTTTTAACTCACGGGCTCTTTCTCAATGTATATTAGAATATATCCGGTAGTAATGCGGACCTAATATGCAGCTGGTATCCTCTTAAATCTTTTTGCATTAAAAGTTAGTTTCAGCAGCCATTTTTAGGTCTACCATCTATGTTTATTATTCCTGACTCGTTTGGTTGCAGTTCGTTCAAATATTTAAATCTATCACTGAAAATAATTGAAGTGAAAACAGTTTGGCTATTATCAAGTTTTTAATATCCGCGATTGGATATGATATGTGCAGCATAACGTATGTTAAAGGACTATATAGCAAAGTAACATTTTTGGCAGGAGGTAGAGACATCTCTTGCTTTATTTCTGCACTTTCACGCCAACAAAGTGTTCTTTTCACAGAATTAAGGTGGTTTGATAACACGTTAACCTGTTTGGTTTAATATAGTTTTACAGGTTTAGTTATATACATTTTTATATGCTTTAATAATTCCATTCATTTTCGGGACTGATTTATTTACTTGCTAGGATGCAATCTGCATATACAGATCCGCACATTTCAAACACACCCAGTGGTCTGCTGCTGCTGCTGGTTTACCCTTCCGCAGCTTCCTTGCATAGTGCAAAACGTCCCCTCACTTTTCAGATAGCAAAGGGTCGTACGTGACATGTACGTGACATACGCCGGCTTTTCCTACTTAACGTACACGTTAAGGCTTTTCACTGACGTTGTTTAGACAACTTTCCTCGCACACTTGAACTCTCCTTCGCTAAGCTAGAAATAAAGACAGACATCATCTTCCACGTTAAGCTTGAAGTAAATTTCTTAGCATAGAACAATACTAAATTAGTCAGATGACACATTAGTAGTTTGAGTTATTAGTAGTCGGATGATACATTAGATGGCACATTAGTATCTTTAAAGAATGGCTGCTCAAAAGTAAGTGCGTTTATTATTTTTCTTTTTAGCCATTGGTTTAGATTTTCAATGTTTCCAATGTGTATATAGTTTTTATTTCAGAATTTTTAAATTGGCTAGATGTGTGTCATGTCTGGAAACCAATTTGACAGAAATTTATCTATTTTGAGATCTTCACTACCTCCCGCTGAGTGTTGAAATGTGTTGTTAAATAAAAATTAAATTAAAATGACATATGCAGTTGTTAAAAAAATTAAAACATCATTAAAAAGTCACTCAGTCACAGTGCCAATATAATACTGCAGGCGGTAAACTAAAAGCAGGCACACATTCTGACAAGTTTTATGTCAAAATGAAGAGCAGAAAATGACAAATCACGTGATATGTAAACCAGTATTATTGGATACATTGTTCATTCATCTTCTTTCTCATTTATCGTAGCAATCTTCAGATGTAATTGTAAATTATTTGTTTTGTTTAGTGGCCAGAGCCAGATTATTACCACACAATGTCGACAGGGTCGCCAATGAACTTACCTGTCCCGTTAGAGGGTGCGAGTACACGGCTAGGCAGTCTACGGCTTTTCGCCGTTTCTGCAAAATCCGCAAGCACCTTCGCCTGACGCATAATGTAACTGTCCTGCGAACAAGATGCGTGAACTGCCGCCGTGCCTTCGGGAAGATTAGCCGACATACTTGCGAACGGAGTTCAGTTTTTTCAAAATCACTGCAAAATCTTAAGAAGAATTTACATTTATTTATAATCAATCGATTTATAGCTATCGATTTACTTTCTATTCAACAGTTGTTGATAACAGAAAATTAGAAAGCAACAATTAATTTGGGAAAGTTTGTATTATCTTGCAAGACAGAAAGTATACAAAGGGATAATACTTAAAGACTACTTGAATGAGTGTGGACCCAAGCACAAACAGTTTAGTTCCATTACAGGTTGTTTTGTTAGTCATCAATTTCCTATTTACAAGCATAGATTGCATTCTTAAGGCTCAGATGCAGAACCATACCCCCTTTAGGGGTCCTCTTGTTCAAAATTACTGCAAAATCTTAAGAAGATTTACATTTATTTATGACCAATTGATTTATACATATGGATTTACTTTCTACTCAATTTATACAGTCTGATTGCACATTTTGTCAATGCCTATTAACTGGAGTTCCTTGCTTTAAGCTAGAGATTTGGCTAGAAGACCTATGGCAAAACAATTGCATTTACATTTGTACATTTGTTTTAGAACCCAATCGTGGCCGATTTTCAACAGCATTACCCGCAGCTGTGCGGAAAGCCTCATTTTATTAGCTGTTAATTCTGCCGTAAGCTGGCTGACCGGCTAAAAGGGGCAGAAGAAAGAAGGGCGGTAGAAGGGTGGAAGAAAAGAATTGAAAACTTATTTATTATTTTATTTGAATGAATTTGAATTTATATGAAAATTTATATGCGAAATATTTGTATTAATTGCTTTGCTATAACTTTTCAGCTAGTCTTTGCTATTTTGTCATTGTTTTATCTGAAATATACACTGATATCCGCATATTATTCTCATATCGGATATTATCCGGATATAAAAATTATCCGGATATCCGGATATCCAGTGCCCATCACTACACATGACAATGGAAAAGTTGTGAGGCAATTTTTAAAAATTAGACATTTTGTTAGTAGACATTTGATCGTTAGACATTTCGTCGGTAGGCGTTATCAACGTTAGACGTTTTGAATATATACGTTTTAAACGGGCACCTATGTATTTAAAATAGTAGTAGCATGTGATGGTGGTAAGCCTGGATTTACCCAAAGAGGTCTTGTCAGAACTTTGCTGAAACAACCTTACCTATGTAAAAAGCTTAAGCGATTTGGCCGGCCTGCGATTTCTAAGTGAGATACGGTTTTATAGTAGCAAAATCCGGCTGGCTTGTAAATTTCGGTTTTATCGTAGCAAAATCTTAGCTTGTAAATTTCAGAATGAAAGATTGCATTTCAAACTTCCAACAAGTATACAGCACAGTGGCAACGTCTATTTTACAGTCAATACCACATATACTGTATGTAATTACAATTGTCTTGCGTTGGCGAGCGCCTGTAAAACATGTAAAACAAATGTAATGGTAAATTATTTGTTTTGTTTAGTCGCCGAAGCCAAATCATGACGACGTTGTATGTCGACAGACAAGCCGACGAAATCAACTGTCCGGAGGGAGGTTGTGATTATAGAGCGAGCCAGAATACGGCATGGCGTAGATTCTACAAGATGCGGAAACATCTGCGCCTTGCGCATAACATAATGATCCTTCGAATAAAATGTCTGAATTGCAGACGAAACATCGGAAAGATATCATGGCACACTTGTCGACGAAGGTAATTAATTAAGGAACGGTAATTAATCTCAAGTTTATCTGGGATCCCATGGGATGGGATGGATGGATGGATGGAAAAATCCGGTTTTCCGGCCGCCGGTTCATCCCCCCCCAGAACTTCCCCACCTGCACATGTCTGCACTCAACTGTGTATTAAACATTCGCGTAATTACATAATTAGCAATACTTCTGCACAAAATTGGTCTAGATACCACAGAAGAATTATTATAAGTAGCAACCATAGACTTCCTGCAAGCAAGGGTTATATCTGGTCTGATTGTTGAAGTGGCAGAAAGGAAAGCGTCGCAAGTCTAAGCATCTTGTTTGCGAAACTGTAGTGCGTCCCTTGTCAGTCAAAAATACAACCGTTGTTCAGTTTGAAAATGTTTATAGAACGTGTTTAAAGTTATATTACACATCTTTCAAGTTTATCGCATTATCAGATTACTTTGAACTTGGTCGAGTTTCTAATTTGCGCACAAAGCGTCATCCTGCACAAATGTCTTTTTTGTGCAGAAATCTAATTTTGCATGAAGTCCACATAGGTAGGATCATTAAAACATAACATGTTACATTTATAGGAAAGCGTACGCATATCATTCATTACACATCTTTAAATTTTTTTCAAAAACGATGATAGTCAGAAGTGATGATCAATGTAGGAAACAGGAAAACAGCAGGAAAACATGCTTGCTCTTTATATATTTTATATATTACTTTTACAAATTTTTATATACTAGTTTAATGATAGTGTTAGTACTGTTGAGCTAATCTGTTCTTAAGTAGAATGTTATGCGGCTGTAACAAATAACTCAAATCTAGTATGAGGTTTCTGTGTTTACTTAGACAGTTATTTTCCTGTAACTTGTTTGTAGGGTATTTCCTACACTCAACCATACATGTACTGGGGGGGGGGGGGGTTGACACCCCCAGACCTGAAGCTCACCCCCCCCCCCAGAATCCGGATTTTTCCGGAATCCGGATTTTGTGCAGAAATCTAATTTTGCTTGAAGTCCACATAGGTAGGATCATTAAAACATAACACGTTAAATTTATAGGAAAGCTTGCGCATATCATTCATTACACATATTTAAATTTTTTCAAAAACGATGATAGTCAGAAGTGATGATAAATGTAGGAAACAGGAAAACAGCAGGAAAACATGCTTGCTCCATTCTGAGTTACATTAAAGGAGGGTCCAGTTTTAGAAGGTTTTTCGACCATCATCGATTTCTCTCATTTACACATTGTTGTTTCAGTGGACTATTTTAAGGAGTTCTGAAATTCTATTGTCGTGTTCTGTTATGTTGGTTGTTGTGTAATTTTACCTCAAACTTGATGTCTGCATTTTATTAAGTTTTGAAACAAGTTTTTTCCAAACCTCAGACAATAGTCTGTCTATTGATTGCCTTAAAAGGTTGGCTTAAACTGCTGTAATGGATACCAGTGTCTTAAGAAACTGTATGTATAAAAATTTTAACACAGGAGATTCTTTCCCGAGTTTGCAATGATTGATGAGTTATGGTAACTACACATAGGCAGCACACAACATACATATGTGTATGGCGCTAGCCTTTATCGTAACACAAGTGAAATATACGAGATCGCATCCATTGCTGCAGTTATTCTGACAAAGAATTATTTGTTAATGGTAAGATTTTGGCAAAGGCATGTATTTTGTTTGTATAGCTGAAATTTTGAACAGCATTTAAGAATGTAAAGTTGATTTAGTTATTTCTATGAAAGGCTGATAATATCTATATTTTTGCTCCAAGTAGTAATTTGATATCTACGCATTAAAAAATAATTAGACGTTGAGACATTAAAAAATTATTACTTTATTTAGACAGTGCAGGGTATATAATTCTACGGTGTATTCACAGACATTGCAATTATTTTAGACGCCGACAGTAACTATCGGTAAAGCATGGCCATAGCAACGGACAGCGCTCTACAGTGTGATCCTGTTGTTCCGTCCTCATTTATAATTAACTAGTGTGTGGAAAATTGTCAAGACCAACACAATCTCGTGTCTGTAATTTCATCGCGTTCAAGAATTCTTAAATATTTGAAATTATTTTGTGTTTCTTTGTTCTGTTGTCCTGAAAATATTCCCAAAAGTTCACTCTGGGAGAACGTTTCCATCTGAAAACAAAATGTATATATAGAATTTCTAAAGTTTGCATTTTTGTGTCCATTATTGCTAAGTTAAGTTAACTTTGGCGAAAAGTAGGCGCAGATGAGAAATGGCGATCCTCTTTGCGTAACTTGAACAAATACTGTATGCGGGGGTTTGGCGGTTGTTGCTTTGTTGTTTTTTCTACAAGCATTGTCTGATGTTTTCGCGTCGTCAGATTTGCGATGAGATCCCCCCGCCTTGTGTCCATGAAGAGCCAGCCTGACTCTGGAGAGACTAGGAGTCTCATCAGAGCGGTCCTGTCTCAAACTACTCCAGCGACAGTGCCAGATGGACCGTGCGGCCTGGTGGTCCAGACTGGGCCAAATCAGTCTTTGATGAGTCCTTCCAAGCACACCATGGTTCCGCCTGAGGGTCTCCCTGTGTCCAAGATGTGGACTCCGCGAATGGAGACGCCTTCTCCTCAGCGGCGTCCTCCTGGAAAGGGAAAGGAGCCTGTTGGTCGGCCTGCAGGCCTATACAACAAGTCCAAACGCGCCCGAGGAGTCACTACCACTCTGGGCTCTGGGACGTCAGTCCAAGATCCACTCCTTCCTACCAGTTCACTTCCTTATCTGGAGTCTGCCCGGAGTCTTCCGCCTTTGCTCAATCCAACCGTCCTGCTTACACCGCTCCCGGAAAAACCAGTTCAGGTATGCTCTTCTATTATTTCTCCATCATTGTGTGTTCTTGCTCAACTGAGCCTGTCAGAATACTGTTGTCGAAGTGCGACCTTACCTTTGGGACATTTCTTTACTAGAAGTCCCTGGTGTTGCCTATGTAAGTGTTGGAAATCTATTTTCTGAGTAGTTTTGGACTGTGGGGATATAGACTGTTGGGCTTATTCTAGGGAATTTTTCTTGGAGGGGGGCCCATACCGGTTGTATGCCCATTTTCATATAAGTCGGCAGGCTGGAAATTACCTGCAAACAAAAATTTCGGTCGGTCTACAACACTAATGAGTTTTATGAACGTCTTGTCTTTGCAGAGACAGACAGAGGCTAAGCAATTAGGACACAAAGACAAATGCGAACCTGGCTTAGGAGGCCTACTTCTTATCTAGCCTTCGCAGTGTACACTATAACATTAGTGAGTGCAGTAGTGGACATCCCCCAAAGATGAAGTAACTTAAGGGGGGGGGGGTCCATTTTTTGGTCATTTTTTCGACTTTCTCCGATGTCGCTCATTTTTACATATTTCATAGTCCAAACTGTATATTTGAACGAGGTTTTGAAATTAAAGTCGCAAGTTTTACGGTTGTTGAGTAATTTGCCCTCAAAGTTGAGATTTTATGTGTTAAACATAGGAAATGTGAAAATTTGTCACTTTTTCACGTGCGTCAGAGAAATCTCGCGAATGGCAAAATGGATCCGCCCAAACTTTATATCATATTTTTGCCATGTTTCGGAACTGTGATTTGTAGGAATCAGAATTTTGATTTAGGTCTTTAAAAAAATTTAATGAATTTTTGAAACATTAAAATTTGGCACCAAATTTAACAGACATAAAATTTTAATACTTTAAAAATTCATTAAAAATGCAGGGCGATAGCCACACATCTCGACATTACAGCTTGTAGTTTGAGACCCTAGGCCCTCTCCATGCTTTCAGGGCAGACCATTAAAGTGAGGGTACCCAAAAGTGACCTCAAAAACTTTCATGGTCGAAGTTCAAATTCCGGCTGCTATTTACTGAGGGAAAACCATAGGCAACCCATATTGTACATATGACATGCCCTGTCTCTCATGCCCTGTCTAGACAAATTCGTGAAATGTCTCAAAAGCTTTTTGAAAAGACTCGAAAGTTGATAATATTTTGAGACAAATAGCAACTTTCCGGACACCCTCTGCGCTTGCTGTGGAGTAAAATC
>JASAND010013257.1:0-32491 GCA_030248195.1 Trissonchulus latispiculum
CAGGAGTCAGACTGACGGTGAATGCAAATTTTGCGCCCTTATATAGTTTTTGGGACCTGGTCGCACCTGTTCCTGTCAATCAAAGATCAAAGGTGCCGCTTCCGATGTAATCCATCAAATCTGACAGGTCATCCATCAAATTTGACATATGTCGGAGAGGTCTATAGTTGAAATTGTAATTTTGATGCGGAAGAGGGGACTTAAAAGTGAGTATGGATAGTAAATTTTCCTGGAATTGCTGTAGTTTTTGTCCGACGATGCTCAATCTTGCTCCTTTTGGCCCAATTTTGCATAAATTTTCATCAAATTTTTGTTCAATTTTTGTTCAAATTTTGTTCATTTTTGTTCAATTTTTTTGCACAATTTTGACTCAATTTTGCACAATTTTTGATAAAATTTTTGTTCAATTTTTGTTCAAATTTTGTTCATTTTGTGTTCAATTTTTGTTCATTTTGTTCAATTCACCTCGAACTCTCTTGAAATAGACTATTTCACTTAGTTTTAGGTCAATTTGTACCAAGGGAACTTCTGACATAATTTTCAATTTCAGTTGTTTATATACTCTTGGTGCAGCATCAATGAATCAGGTTTCATCAAAGTTTTATAAGGAGTAATTTTCAATAGTGCGTAACTTCGATGTGTTTATCCGATTTGGATGAAATATACACAAATGTGTTCGGCTCGTTGAGATCTTCAAATGTAGCCCTATGATGACCACCTTATGACCCATTGGAAGCCGTCGCGTTGAATTGGTTGTACCAATTTAGACATGACTAGCTTCAATGGGTCGCCAAAATTGGTCATCATAGGGCTAAATTGTTGGTTTTCCCCGTTTTTCCCACTTTCTTTTTATTTCATCAAATCGAGAATAGACAACGAAAGTTACGCGCCCGTATTACTCCTTTATAAAACTTTGATGAGAACCTGATTCTTTGTTACTGCCCTAGAGTAGATAAACAACTGAAATTGAAAATTGTCGAGAATTCTAGAACTGCCATGACACTGAGTGAAATAAATTTATTTCCAAGAGAGTTTCGAAGACAAAATTGAACAAAATGAGCACAAAAAAGTGGCAAAATGTTTCAAAAATTTGAACAAAAAATTGAACAAAATTTTATCAAAAATTGATGCAAGAATTGAGTCAAAAATTGTGCAAAAATTGAACAAAAAAATGAACAAAATTTGAACAAAAAATTGAACAAAAAAGACGATGAAAAATTGTCCTTAAAAAAAAGAAAAGGAGCAAGATTGAGCATCGTCGAGACAAAAACTATTCAGCAATTCCAGGAAAATTTACCTATCCGTACCATTTTAGGTCCCCTCTTCCCGCAACAAAATAACAGATTTCAACTATAGATGTACTCCGACATATGGTGATGGATGACCCTGTCATAAAGGATGGATTACATCGGAAGCAGCATATTTGATCTTTGATTAACAGATGCGACAAAAACTATAAGGAAAAGTTGCCCCCGGTCTGACTCTGCTGTCGTCGCGGCCGGTTCCTACAAGCTCTCTCTACTCTCTAATAACGAATTTGAGCGCGTCTCATAATTTGGGGAGTTCTCGTAATCCAAAATTCTTTTGAGCTGCTACAAAATGTCAAGAATATTTCTGCAAACAGTCAACAAAAACAAACCAGCTATTAACAACTCAAAAAAGTGCAAACGGTGAGAACAGTAAGCTGTCAGTTGGCACTGATCTTGAGTGTCGTGGAAACTACAGTTGTATTAATTATTGATTGATATTTAATTATTAATTAGTTAATTAGTTATTGAAATTAATTAGTTAATTACTGGGTGCTAATTAGTGGCTTTTGAATTGAAAAGGTTAGAAGTCAACAAGCTACGAAATACATAAAAGGCAAAGGATCGTAAAACAGTAAAATGCATATAAACGGTGAGAAACATATAAACATTTATTAGTTAATAAAAGCAGGAAGTTCTAAAAGCGACTAAGTATATATAAGCGATTACCCCGCTGCAAACATTAAATATGGAAATTTTTATCAAGGACGAAATTTTGGGACAAAGTACATATAAGGGCAAAAGTGCATACCGTAACATTGAGAATCTAATACGGTAAGTACACCCCATAAAAACGTCTAGACTTCCAAAATTTTAAATACATAAAAGCAGTGAAGGGGCAAAGATGCGATACCAAGTTGAATACGAAAACCGGGATCCTGGAAAGATGACGGTAACAAGTACCTGGCACTACACTGAAAACGGTAGGATGGGGAACAGTACTGTGACCCCTGGACGACCTACCGCCACTGCAGTGGTATTCCATACAATATAGTTATTCTCAACCTCTCTCAAAGTCACTCAATAAGTTAGAGCATTCGACTAAAACTGCTGCTCACTACCTAAATGTGAAAGTGTTGCTGAACATGTTCCCGCAGAGTCCCATCAAACGGCCACGTAAATCAGTGCAAAAAATGTGGTTTCAAAGTTTGCCGAAAACTATCAAAGTTTTGGCATCGAGAACCGCCAAAATTTGCCGATTTGGACAAGTTCAATTTCCGGCAAATTTAACGAGGAGTTTGGTTAAATTTCAATGCTTACCGGGTAAAAATTTACAGAGAAAAATTGGAGTAAGACAAGAACGGTGTTGTGACTCGTTATCCAGCAGTACAACTTTCCGACAAGCAAATCAACTTCTAGGAATAAAGATTGAATTCAAAGTTGTTTTCAGCTTCAGATGACATTAAGACTAACCTTTCGTTTGGATTCATTCTTAGAATCGAAGATGAGGAGACAAGATTTTCTGCCCGTGAATATACGTCATATTTGATCAATTGATTGTGTGGCTTAAATGCAAATGGACTTTGATATTTGAAATTACCCAATGTCCTGTTTCTATATTAATAGAGTGTTCCTACGCAGTGAATTGAAAATTTATGTAAAAAAATGCTGGGGAATGCTTAATCAGAATAATTGTTTTGGAATGGTCTCGCCCACTTGGTAGATCAAATTTACCAGTTTGGAAAAGTACCAGCTCGATGAGACGGAAGAGTTTGTCGAGACCACCATCTTGATGATCTAGATTTAATTTGATATTGCAATAACGGTTTACGAAGGTAGAACTGGTGAGCAGGAGAAGAGCCTGAAGACCCAAATGAACTCAAATGAAAATCACGAAAAGAAGATCAGAAAATTACCAATGTCGCAGCTAAGCACCTTCGAAGACCCTTAGGAAGAAGTCAAGGAAAATGGGCCCTAATCATGTTGTGAGAAACCACTTCTCCTTTCATTAAGAATTTAAATTAACCACCCAAACTTGGAAAATGTTCCAACTTCTGTTCAAGCTCAATTTTTTCCTCTAAACATGACCACTCCATCCGACACTCCAAAAGTTGTGTGGAGGTAGGCATCAAGGCATACATTCCCCGGAGGTGGAGTTGGACTCGGAAAACGATCCTGCAGAAAATAAAAAGAGCTAGGAAATTCCAGTGCCTGAACGGTACTACCCCTTTAGAATATTGGCCTACGATTTCGAGTGTATGTTCAAACCGACAGATACGAAAAGTGGGACCAAACTTATTTACGAACAAGAACTTATCCCTGCTTCAGTGATCAATAAGCTTCCAATCTTCCTGGTTATGAAAATCCAACTTGTCTAACAACCAACGGGGATCCCTATGAGTTGGTGGTCCGAATGAAAAACTATATGGAGGAGATCGCCGATAAAGACCTACGATTCTTTGAAGGAAATCTACGAACCTACGCTAACAGGCTGGCAGAATGGAGAAGCTTTTATCGGGAATTTGAAAACTGGCTAAGTCGGTTCCTACCCTGGGGTTTAACTCTGGGCGATTTGACATGAATCTTATGAAGTCCAGTTTTGATTGTAAATTTACTTCTCAATGATCAGGAAACTAGGTTTGTTGTCAAAAAGAATAACAGCTATATGGCTCTCTGTACTCCTAAGTTATACTTCCTCGACATCAGTAACTACCTGGCACCCGCAACGTCCTATTCAAATGGCTTAAAGGAGTTTCAAAATCCCAGAACAAAAGGGTGTTTTCCACCTACGAAGCATTTACCTCTTTAGAGTTTTTGGACAAGGCTTTCCTACTCGGGACATGTTCTATTGCACCTTGAGGCAGCAAGCCATTTCCGAGAAGACTACGCAGCATTCACAAAAAATTGGACAAACTATAACATGAAAACAATGAGAGACTGTTTGATTCATTACAACAACCTTGACGTAGGTCCCTTTCTTCAAGCAACTGAAAAAAATGGTCGAATTTTGAAAAATATGGAAATTGACATGTTTAAAAGTGGGGCTATATCTCTACCTGGTTTGGCATATAAACGAATGATGCAAAAGCTTCTTAATCACACCCACCTTCCTCTTTGGAATAGGTTTACTCGAAATTGGCATACATTAATTAAAGATAACATTGTTGGAGGTCCTAGTTTAGTCTTTCACAGATACCACGAAGCCGGGGTAACTGAAATTACTAATGGGTTTAAAGTTGCACAAATTTTTGGGTTCGATGCAAATGCCCTATATCTCTGGTGCACTATGCAGGATATGCCCACGGGTCTGTACGCCGAATGGAAACCCACTAAAAGAGGGTAAGTTCAAAACGGGTTCACCAAAGAAGAAAAAAAGAAGAAGAGGCAGAAGAGAAGAAGCGATGTGGCTAGAGTATATGGCAAAGACAATGGGAGTTAGAGTTGAGCATGCTTACAACGGAGGGCAAAAGCGCATAGGAAAAGCTAAAGTCGATGGGTGGGTTTCGGAAAAGAAATTAGTGCTACAATTTCAGGGGTGTTACTTTCATGGTCATGGGTGTGAGTTAGATAGAAATAAAGATCCGGATGACAGAAGGCAACGAAGAGAAAGAACAGAAAAGGTTTCCCAGGCAATTAAGGATGGGGGGTTTAATTTTATAGAAAAATGGGAGTGTGAATTCGATAAAGACTTAAGAGAATCTAAGGACATGCAAGAGTTTATGGATGAACATTTCAATCTTCCTAAGGAACCGTGTCAAAATTATATGCATTTATTTTCGTATAATGCGATTGCTTATACGATTAAAAATTGTATATACGATTAGGTAAAATCGTACTATTCCTTGTCCAAAATCGTATTTTAATTGTATATACGATTTGCTAGTGCATATTTCCAGTTTAGCGTTGAAGCTAAAATGGTATACACAGTTGAGCATTTGGGAACAGTTGTTTTCTTTTAAAAAGTTTTGTGGTCCAAAAAACTGTCTAGACTTAGACTATGAAAAACCATACCTAGCCTGGCTTAAACTTTGCGGGATGTTTCTTTATTTGACATATCGCTTTATTCTGACTGACGCTACAGAACTTTAGCAACCACAGTTTTCATATTTATTTCCAGCAGGCACAGAAGTTACAGCCAAACAACTTAACAAACAAAAAGGAAAGGTTCCTTCATTACATTAAAACTTCAAGGTGCAAGTTACAGCTTTTTTACTATTGTGATAGGAGCTTCTACAAATGTTATTAATCCAAGTTTTTGCATCTTTGTTCATTTTCTGAGGACTCGAGGACATAGAAATCTGCGGGAACTGTCGGTGCACTTCGCGCATCAAAACACCCATTCGACGACGACACAGCTGGCTTTTAGTACTAACTACATCCTGATACTTTCGTGGGCTTCCCGAGATGTTTGACTGTCCCAACTCGTCTCTTGTAAACAACAAAGGCAGCAATTTGGCAATAAATCTTTTAGGCTTCTGATCCGCTGCAACTTTTTCAGAAAGCAGTATTTCATTCAGAAATTTTTTCTCGAAAAAGCTGAGGCTAATGCAATAGCTGGACGATCCGGCAGGTGCTCCGCCTAACAGATAGCAGTCGTCTGGACCATTAGGCAGGACGGCTTCTGGAGTAACTTTGCAACAGCCACTGTCGCATGTGTGCAGGATCCGTCGACTGCTAGCTGGTGCTTCGGAAACTTTGGAAACATTTGGAGTACTATGCGGCAAAATGGATGGGTCGACTTGATGTACTTCCAAAGACTCTTCAGCAACAAGGCCAATATTAGTCGAAGCTGTGTGCCCATCGAAATCTTTAGAAGCAGCCATGTTAACATCACCTGGAATCAGAGAGAAAGCAATAAGTGAAAGTGACACTACAGTATTAGATATGTGAGACTGTAAGACGCAATAATATTTAATATGCAATTTCACAAAAACACGCAATTTCGAAAACACGCACACACACACACAAACACACACACACACACACACACACACACACACACACACACACACGCACACGCACACACACACACACACACGTACAAGTGTTTCAAAACGCAATTTACCGTTACATTTAACTTTTTACAGGCAATGCCAGTAATGACAATGCAATGTTTTACAATTGGCACAAGCAGCAAATTAGTTTACTCATTTTGCAAATTCGTTTTCTCATTTAGCAAATTAACTGACCTAAACAAGGCTCAGCCAAGCAACTGCTGGTTTCGTTGTCACTGATGTCTCCGGCTATTGCAGTGGCCAATAACTGTGACGTAACGCCGAAACTGTTCCCTGAACTGTCATTTGTAAGGTCTTCGCCAGGTCGTAATTGAGATGCACTGTCCTCGTCCATTCGTTGAGATCTAAGAGGTATACAGAAAAAGAATATAAATCAGCCTATTTAATTAACTCGCTTTAATTAGTTAATTTAACTTAGTTTAAGTATTTCGAATGCTAATTTTAGTCCATTCAAATTTTGGTGATTCTTCTGTATACTGACACCTGTGTCTAAAATTAGCAAAACAACTTGAGTTCAAACTTGGTGTGGGTGTCTTTATTACAAATTTATTACAAATTCATTATATAAGCTAAGGATGTTAGCTTAACTTTCATGTTTGCTTTCAGCTAACGAAATGTTGGATCGAAAACCGGATTCGCCTTCATCGACCCTGAACACACCTATCTAGAACTTTTCAGCAAAATCTGAGACAGAGTTTTTGGTTCTTCTTGGTCCCCTCAAAAAACTAAAAAATTTGAATTTTTTAATTTCAAATTGTTTTCCCAGATCAATTAGAAATGTGTTCAAGTGCATTATAGGTGCATTAAGTGCATTGCAAAGGTCATTATTCTTGATAATAGCTAACTTTCTTTGATAATTAATGATGAATCTGTTTTGGTCACTTTTTACTTTCGCCGATGTTGCTCATTCATACACAGTGGAGCAGAGGGGTATGCGGCCCTTCGGCCCTCCACCTCGAAACTTTTCAATAGGTTCTTTAGTTTTGTTACCTCTTATAAATTAAATCTGAAACCAGTTCAACGTCCTCTTTCATTTGGGATACTGTTCCTTCCAGGGCCAACATCCGAGCACTCAGTTCTTCTTTCATTGCTCCAATGCTGTTAGCAATGCTGCGGATTTGGGTTCCTTGTATTTGAAGCAATGTTTTGATGGCTGTAATTTGAAAATTGATAGGTGAAGGCGGTTTCATTAGAAGATCGGCATCCGGAACATCTCCAAGTTCTGGACTTTTTGCTGTTTCCTTGTTTTTGACAATTCCTTCAAAATAGCATCCGCCGCATTGATCTATCTGCAATACAAAAATTCATAACTCATAGCAAAATGTAGCAATTCTGTTTGTAACTGCTTTCTTTCATCAGTCGGAATTTCATTAGTCAGAATTTCAGTTGTCAGAATTTCATTCTGAGGGGGCTTGTACCTTGAACCAAGAATTTTGAGGGGGGTCTGTACCTAATGAACCTAATGCCCCCATTATACCCTCCGTGTTAACCTATGGTTCTAACTGACTAATGAACGTTCAATTTATATTGTTTCAAAACCTAAATTCTGACCTAATGAATTCTTGAAAAGTTAATCTCTGACCAATGAAATTCTGACTTGTGAATATTCTGACTATTGAATATAAACCTTTTTAAACATGGATTTTTTAATTTAGGATTGAATTTGAATTAAACTGGGTTACCAATACGATGTCCGATTTTAAAAGTTGGGCACGTAATTTTGACCCTGACGACTCATCAATTGATTGGATATTTTTTGGTGGAAACGATCAAATTTCTCGCAAAACGCAATTGGAGCCCCCAATGAAAAGAAAGCGGGGTCGACCAGCTGTGCATTCCTTGTATCCGGAAGTTATTGACTTTGTTAACGAAACACTTAATCAGAATGCCACCGGGGCGCATAATAGACGAAGAAATACGACTATGTTTTCGTGTGGCACCTCTTGCAGCGACATGTGCTTGTCCATTAATCGAAAATTGCAGCTACAGTATCCTACGGAACCTAAGGCAAGGATTAGTCGAAGCACTTGCAGAAGACTAGGGCTCCCACCACGAAAAAATGTGGCGGCCTCGAGATTTTATAAAGGAATTATTCCTTTTAAGCATCCTCCCAGGAGGAATGACTTAACAGCTTCTGCAAGTCCTGATTTCCAGTTTTCAGCGGCGCAAATTAACTATTTAACTGATCTTAGCATAGCCTTTCAAAGTGAGATTTTGCTGTTGTCCGCTGACAACAAAAACAAGGTGAACATTGGCATTCCTGCGTTAAGTTCTGGGCATCGTCCTCGTGGCCTTCATTTGCAGTCATTGGCCCCAAATGACCCGGATCACAATTTTCCTGTGGCGGACAGCAAAATTACGCCCTCTGGATACATGCTACTTCAGCAGAAAATCTCGCGCAGTGTCAGCATGGATGACTATGAACTCAGTACTACATCAAAATCTATCTTCTCTCGAAGAAAAAGATCTTCCTCAGCGCACTCATACTTTTCCGAAATCAAACACCCAAAACTTATTTTGGATCGATATGGGCGTGCACGTTTCAGTATCACCAAAACAGGTCCCCTATACTTATACTTAGCGGTACAAAAATATCACAAGGCGACATCTGCACGTCATGTCAATAACTTGATGCATTTTCTTCCTCAACTCTTGCACCAGTCTGGCAAATCAGTAGTGTTCATCCTAGCCGATGGAGGGCCAGACTGGAGTTGCAAAAATTTAATAAATCTTTGCATGTACGGTCTTTTATGGCAGGAGCTGGGACTAGACCACCTTACAATAGCGTGCTACGCTCCAGGGCACTCTAAATACAACCCTATAGAAAGAAGGTGGGGTTCGCTAACGAAACGTTTAGCTGGTGTAACGATTCCTGCTCTTTTGGAAGGCGAGGAATTTCCGCCTTGGAAACAAAATCTGTCCAAACAAATATTGGAAGAAAAATGCACAAAACTTTATGACCAGGCTTTAGAAATATGTGCCGCCTACTTTCGACCTGATGTATATGACAACTTTCCTACTATGGTTCACTGCGTTAAGCAGAAATCAGTTGACATTGATCATTTTCCTGAAAACACCTATGAACTGTTCGTCGAATTTCTAAAAAAGCCGAAGGATGGGAACGCTCATTATAAGGATTACTTGAGTTTTATTTTAGGTCACTGTAACCGAACTTCATACAAGTTGGAATTTTCAAAGTGTGAAATTTCCAGTTGTAAGTGTAACATGAAGCCGATATTAGCGAAAGGATTCAAGTCATTTCTGGTTCAACATGGGGGCTTTATTCCATCTCCGGAAATTGATGAACTTCGTCCAAGAAAACGGACATACTACAGTCTTGTCGACATTGCCGCCAAGTCTAACCATAAGCTCCCTGATTCAGACCTGCCTAATTTTGCAAGAAAACGTTGCGAAAAAGGATGCAAATATATATTTCTGAGCGATGCGGACAGAAAGCGTCATGACTTGTTAGCGCACTCTTAAGCCTTTGAACTCATGAATACTTTTTGCTGTTATCAAATTAATGGATCTCTTCCTCACCTAGTCGTAACTTTTGATTTTTGACCAATAACTTTTCTCCAAAGTTCGTATGTTTATCAAAAGTTGCATAGAAAGTTTTCTGAGCAGGAATCTGAAATCCGTTTTTCGTTTCAGCTGTTGTTAGCTAAAAGCTTGCTAGTGTTAGCTCGTTAAAGTCTGTAAGTCTGAACATGTAATCTGATCTTCAGCTAACGAAAAGTTTAATCAAGAAACGATTTTAATTCAAAAGCCTTTAATGCGCCCCAAATAAAATTTTAAAGTTATTGGTCAAAAATCAATGGTTAGTGCTGGATTGAAAGATCAAGAGGTCTAAGTTGATTATGAAAAAGATCTAAAGGTAGTACAGTCATAATGCACCAAGTTCAATTTTATTAATTAAATTAATTTGCGTTGTAAATTTAGTTCAGTTTAGTCAAACACACAGCACACCCGTTAGATTAAGAGCTCTAACAATTTAGAAGCTTTAACAAGCTGAAATGTCTCACCTTTATGCCCTTTTGCCTGACTTCTTGAAATCGTTGTACTAGATCCGTAGTTATCTGCTCCGCGCGTGCAGATTCTGATGCAGTAAATACACGGTAAACATGGACCGGAAACCTTGTACCCTTGAAATAAATGTCAGTGTGGGAACCAGGGAAGACCTTGTCCTGATCAACAAAATTCTTGAAACTAACATGGTCAACCCACACTGTAGAATCACCATTTTCAGCGTTACTGTCATTATTTACGTAGATTACAACAGCAGACTTAGAAGCCATTGCAGGCTGACTTCAATGTACAAATGTCTGCAATATTTCTAGTAACATGAATGGTACCAAGTTTTCTTTGGCTTTTTTACTTCAAAGCTTTTTCTAGCCATGGAGACCACTTTTTCCAACCACAAAAAGCACAATAAACAGCTGTGTTTACATCTCTATCAAACATTAGCCGAAGGGATGCAAGTGTAGGAGAAACTGAGATGGCCAAACTGAGAAACGTATAAAGTTTGTATAAGTTTGAGATGGAATCGTATATACGAACTCGAAATTTTGCATATACGATCTACAACAAATCGTATAAAATATTTCGCATTATGCGAAATATTTTTGACACGGTTCCTAAGAAAAAGGCAGTCCTTACGTTTGCTGAGATGGTCGCTCAAGTTCAAGCTAACAGGTTATTTGGACTAGTTGAGGTAGATATAGAGGTGCCCGAGGACAAAAAGGACTACTTTGCAGAGATGACGCCTATTTTCAAAAATGTAGAAATTACTAGGGAGGACATCGGGGATCATATGAGGAAGTTTTGTGAGGAAAACGACCTAATGACACAGCCTAGAAGGGGTCTAATTGGAAGTTACTTTGGAAAGAAAATTCTCCTAGCTACTCCTCTGATTAAGTGGTATCTAAAACACGGCCTCAAAATTACAAAGATTTACCAGGCAATAGAATTCAAACCTAAACCTTGTTTCAAAGAACTGGGGGATGAGGTTACCTACCATCGATCTGCATCTGATTCTGATCCGGACCTAACAGTCAAGGGGGAAATGTTTAAACTTTTAGGAAATTCGTATTACGGTAGAACTATAACAAACGTGGAAAAACATACGGACGTTAAATTTTGTCAGAGATCTAGGGCCAGTAGAGTTGTAAAAGGGTTGAGATTAAGAATACTAGACGATTTGGGAAATGTAGTTTAAGAAGTCCAATCTACAAAAATCCAAAGTTGTCCTCAGACTCCCTGAGTTAGTAGGTTTCTTTGTCTACCAATACGCAAAATTAAGGATGCTCCAATTCTACTATGATTGTCTGAAACCAAACTTACACCCTGGAACCTTCCAACTATGTCAAATGGATACCGATTCCCTTTACTTCGCTTGCTCCTCTAAAAATTTGAATGACTGCGTCCCACCCGAAAATGAGGAAACATGGAAAATTGCCCTAAAGACTTCTTTGTATTGGACCCTCGTCAAAAAAGAATCCCTGGGCTATTTAAAGAAGAGTGGAAGGGAGAAGGTATTATAGCTTTTGTAGTAAAACTTATTTCGCATGGGGTGAAACTAATAAGGTGAGTCATAAAGGAGTGAGCAAAAAGTTGAACCATTACAGTTGGAAAGATTTTAAAGACGTATTAAAACAGGATGCACAAAGTCAGGAGAGAATAGAGTGCTTAGAGGTATGGACAATAAAATGATACAATACTTTCAAACTAAAGACGCACTATCATACTTGTACCCTAAACGCAAAGTGAAAGCGGACGGAGTAACTACAGTGCCCTTAGATAAATAATATTGTACTGACCCCTCGGACATAAGAAGGAAAAGAAGAAGAAGAAGAAGAAGATAATGTAAAAATACAAAAAACAGTAAAAACAGAAAAACACAAAAATATTGCATGCGCCGGACTAAATAGGTATGTAGGTACGTGGGTGGTAGATTAGATAGCTAGGTGTTCTAGGCTTGTAGCTAGGTTAGTTAGGTAGAAACTGCAGATGAGCCAAGTCGAAAGATTAAGTAGATAAAGGTATGTATGCTAGGTAGGTTAGATTAGGTAGGAGTCCGGTAATGGGCCGACGCCGGGTCCCAAGCCCCGGGGGAAGAACACAGAGGGACGGAATGGAAATAGGACAGCTATACCACAGAGAAGGGAACTTGGGTTGTCAAATAAAGTTGGATATTAAAGCAAAGGGGAGTTCAAGGAATTCAGTGTTTAAGGAATATTATTAGATGAATTTAGATGCGGGGATCAGGGAGTGTAACCGGAGTAGAGAGTGAACAGACCAGAGGTGTTAAGACAGTGAAGGAATGTGACGGTCTGGAAAAGCTTGTATGGGTGCGAGGGAATATCTCAATCCAATGATTGAGGTGCGAAATGCCCCTACTATACTACTCGGGTAGTCTCAAGCTCAGGCAAAGGCTAGACTGCGTAGCCGGTCCCTGACTGAAACACAGTCATCTCTCCATAGCTTACTCGCAAGCTTTTGCATAAAACTTCTACTTGTTTGTTGAAGTCGTTGAAGCTGTCCGCAGAAAATAGCAACCAAAATAGAAAAGCTGATTAGAGCTTGGGAACAATTAAATCCGAAACAGATGTTCCCCAAAATGTTATTTTAAAGTCGGGTAAACAGAACAGACTGTATAATCAGTAAACAAGTTTCTACACTCTACTGTTTCAATTCACTTTAACCAAACGGCAGCAGCAGAGGTAAAGGTTAATATTTAATTTGCATTTCACTATTGTTAATGCTGACATCTTAACATTTCCCAAATAGACTCTAGTTAAATACGATTTCGCAATTCACCAGAACAACATATCACTGCTTTTGACAACACAACCTAATACCTTATGCCTACAAAATTAAAATTCAAAGTTCCATGCGTCTGAGTGACACGTCAAGCTCCCTATAAATTAGCGCGGGCGCCATGGTCCAATCACCCGATTAGCAAATTGCTATAAATGGAGAGTTTGCATAACAAATGCACACCAACATATAAAAGTCTAGCTTTCTCTAATGCTGCATCCTACTTACGCCTAAGGTTTGATCTTTCCGCTTAGAGATAGCAACACTCACAATCCTACTTACCTTTAAAACTCAAAAGTGACGTTCCTACTTGCACCATACTTACGCCTATTCTATTTAAGTATTTACGCCTAACCTAACGCCTAAAATATTTTCTTACAAAATTCACATTCCTACTTACGCCTAAAATGAATACTCTACCGTATCCACTTCTGTATCTCAATACACTTTGTCTATGGCGTAGTCACATAGCCTAATTGGGCACTTCATGAAGTGTCAGATAATTTCCGACTTTTCATGAAGTGTCAGACATATGGTGTAATAGGTTGTTGAACACCTTTATTACACCATCTGTCACGTTATTTCTGACATTTCATGAAGTGCCAATGTCTTAATTGACATATAGTGAAATCCAACAGTACACGTAATTTGAACATACTTTGAATTTTCTATTATTTGTGACGTGATGGGCACCGTTACAACAGTTGAACAGAAATATTGTTGTATAGTTTGAGAAGACATTTTGCATTAATTGCGTGACCGTGTTGCAGATGCAAGGTAATTGGTACCAGTATCAAATAAACGAATTAATATGAATTACTATTACAAATTAAAACGAGTTTACGAGAAAACAAAACAGGTGACGTAAATCCATGGAAACGATGCTAGCAATGAACATTTTTGTAAATAGGTAAATGGTAAATAGATCCCGTTACAACAGTCAAAGTAGAAATAGAATGTTTACTTAAAAATTAGATTATACTGTTTACGTCGTGTTAAGGGGATCCATTTTTGGCCGATTTTTCGACCATCTCCGATTTTACTCATTTTCACATATTTTGCTCTCCTGTGAGTATATTTTAAAGAGTTTTTGGAATTAAAGTTAAGAGCTTTGGATTGATGTCAAATTTGTCTTGTTTTGAAAAATTCGAAAAATCGCCATATGAGTGCCAGACCGTCAGATTCGGATGCAGCAATCAAGTTGGGCCACTTAGCTAAAATCATTGTAGTCAAACTGAGCTACAGCCACTGGAAATAACTTCCAACGAAATATTTTGGCATTTGGTAGCTTCTGGTTGACATGGTATCACGTTAAGACAAAAAATCGAAAAATTTAAAAATTTTGGAAAAAACAAATTTCTAGGGTCGAAAAAATTCGAAACTAGGCAAAGCAGACCCACATCATTTAGTATCATTAGAAGCGTCTATTTATGTACTGTGATTTTGTTGGAATTAGATTTCTGATTTAGGCTTTTGAATTTGTGAAATGCTTGATCAAAGTTGAAACCCCCAGTTTTCAGCATCGAAAAACATCTAATTTCACAGCCCACACGTTTCTAAAATATTTAAAACAATTCAAAGGCCTTAATGGAAAATCTAATTCTAACAAACTAAAGTATATAAATACACGTTTCTAACGATACCAAATGATGCCGATAATCTTTGCGCAGTTTTGAGATTTTTTTGGCACTAGTCAAAAAATTGAACCTATTTTAGTTTCCTATGTTTAACACATGAGATATCAAATTTGAAGTGAAATTAACCGTAAGAGATTCGACTTTAATTCCAAAACTCATTAGAATATACCCACCGGAGAGCAAAATATGTGAAAATTAGCAAAATCGGAGATGATCGAATAATCGGCCATAAATGTACCACCTTAACACAACATTAACAGTATAATCTTTTTAAATTTTTAAATTTTTAAATTTTAAATCTCATTAAATAATAATTTTTAAGTAAACATTCTCTATTTCTACTTTGACTGTTGTAACGGGATCTATTTACCGTTTTCCTATTTACAAAAATGTTCATTGCTAGCATCGTTTCTATGGATTTACGCCACCTGTTTTGTTTTCTCGTAAATTAGTTTAATTTGCCATAGTAATTCATATTAATTCGTTTATTTTAATACTTGCACCAATTACCTTGCGCCTGTAGCACGGTCACGCAATTATGAAAAATGTCTTCTCAAACTATACAATAATATTTCTGTTCAACTGTAGTAACGGTGCCCATCACGTCACAAATAATAGAAAATATGTTCAAATTACGTGTACTGTTGGATTTCACTATATGTCAATTGAGACATTGGCACTTCATGAAAAGTCAGAAATGACCTGACAGATGGTGTAGTAAAGGTGTTCAACAAACTATTACACTATGTGTCTGACACTTCATGAAAAGTCAGAAATTATCTGACACTTCATGAAGTGCCCAATTAAACATATACTACTATAGGTTTGATACAAACTAGTTACAAGTTTGGAAGAATTCTACACGGTGAATTGCCCAGTAGACCCCTCACCACTACACGCATACAAATTTTGTTTCGCCCTGGTCATAGTGCACGAGCTACTGTGCCAAATTTTTACACAAATATGCTTTACCTTGCCACCTTCTAAATCAAGTCACAAATAATTTGATGATGATTGATGATTGAAGGACGGTGAGGAAAATTCGGCCTAGTGTAATAGAAATCGCAGGTAAAAATCAATTTTTACTCCAAAACGTTTAAGAAATTTTCCGGCTTATGCCAAAATATTTCATTTAATTTTTCAGGAAGCTTTTGCTATCTTTTCGAGAAATAATTTAAATTCTTTCAAAAATTATTTTGTCACAATTTGCCATTTGGTTTATAGCAAGGAAAGAAGAAAATTTGGATGACTTTAAGAAGCGAGAAAGCGGATACTGTAGATTTTGGGGATCCTAGTTTTGCGTGGACATTCTTTTGGTGTAACTAGGAAGTTGAGTTTGGAAAATCATTAGGCGTAAGTAGGATAGGCATAAGTAGGAGTAAGCCTTTCAATTAAAGATGGTTCCTGAAGGGAAAATATATCGCTGGAATATGCCTAGCCTGAAGGGGGTACAGTATTGATGTTGTACAGAAACGGTCTGAGTCTGTGGCTGTTCGGATGACAAATATTTAGAAAATATATACGTTTATAAAACTTTGTGTTCATTTTTTTGTTCTTTCGTTGGTTCGTTCGTTAATTTGCTTTTTGTTTTTTCCTCAGTCCAACAATGAGGTCTGGTTGTATCTTGGGCTGTCTTCTCCTCTTGGCAGTTGCTGCAGTGCATGGTGGATTCTATGAGAATGTTGCGGAGGTCTGCAACTGGATTGGCAAGCACACTGGCTGGGGTTGCGATGATGCAATGGCTCGAGGGGCATGGAAAACTTATAATGTAAATCAATGTAACAAATATACTTTGAAAGATATAAAAGGTAGAGCTGGGGCAGATAAATAAATTAATGTTTTCTTGCATCATCCCATTGCATCCGACAGTCAAGTAAAATATGGAGATAAATCAGATTAGTGCAAAATAGCAGCATCAGCATGCAAAACATTATACAAAAGCTTCTAACAGAAATTCTACTTGAAATTGACAGTGTTTCACAAAACTTTTCCTTCCACTTGTGGAAATTAGCTAAACAAGTAGCCAATCTTGAGAACTTGTAAACGTAAGTTCAAGTTCAAGTTTGCAAGTAGCTAATATTCAAAGAAATAAACAGAAATGTTTAAAAATTTATACAATATTCAAAAAGTAAATAAATTGATTGAAATTGCAGTACTATGACAACATCCCCAAAAGCCTTGTCATAAAAGTTCTCCAAGAAACATCAAGATTTGAATAATTTGCAGCAATTTTTGATCCACTTTTTCAGTGAAACTTTACTCAACTACATGCACCGCAAGTGCAAGTTGCAAGTTCAATTCTAACAGACAGTGTAACTGACAACTTTTAACTTACGGACTTACAACTAGTAGTTTAAACGCAAGCACCACTTGAAGGATTTATGAAAACACTTTCTTGGAACTTGCATGTGCGCGTTTCAACTTGCATATTCAAGTTGCAACTTTCAAGTTTTATGTAACTGTCCCCGGAATGATTAGTTAATGTTGAAGACCTGGCGTTTTGGTATAACGTATTTGTATATATAACAAACTACACCTAATGTCGGTCATTCTTGTATATAATTGTTTTATTTCAGAGTGTGAAGGCGGGTCGTCCGGTAACTACTTGCAGTGACTACTGTAAATATATCAAGAAGGATCCGAAAGGCGGAGTGTGCAAGTACAAAGGAGGAAGTTCATATATGGATAAAAGCACATGGTGTTATGACTCTAATGGTGCGAGATATTTCTGCTACTGTCTCTAAAGGCAAACAGAGCGACAGCAAACTATATCCACGTGAAATGAAATAAATGCAACAAAAAGCTAGATGGGGTGGGGTCGTTCTTTCTATTTTCTTCTCAAAAGTTAACCACTGATCCTCGCTGATCAGTGTTGAGCACTGGTTTTGTCACTCTCTCACTTACAGTTATACAAGTATCAACATGGGGTCATCATATACCAGTAAGCAGTTAGGCCAATTCTACCCGTTTAGCCCTTATTTTCGCTGCAGTTCACTCCCGATCTAAGTCTCAGTTTGTTCACTCTGACGCAGGCTAAGCCCAGATTAAGACTAATTAAAGTTATAATTACAGTACAGTACAGTTATAATTACAGTTATACTACAGTTATAATTAGGATTAACATACTGTCACTACATTACGTCTAGTATTACTTAGGTACAGCGATGAGACACAAGATACACATCAAAACAGTTACCAGAACATGCATTTACGATCAATGTCAAAGTAAAACCCAGCTAATTCTCTGTTAAAACGCTCTACCGTATCAGATCCTCAAGTTTTATTGACAAAGACAAAACAGCAAACTAATCCCCTTCGGATATTTGGTATTGAGTAAACTCACACTTCAAGCTACCTTTCTGATCCTGATTCCTCGTGAGCTGGGTTGAGTCCAATGGGCAGGTCCTCCGACGAGGAAAGGCAAGGCGGTAATAAGAAATGCAAAAATAGTGTACAAGAAACTGGAGTCGTGGCTGGCCCCGCAAACACAGTAACAACAGAATATGTCCTTCTGACTACATAACAAGAAATCCACGTGAAGATCGGTCTGTCCCGCACACGGCCCTCGGTCGTAAGCATCACTGGCAGAGTAAAGGCACAAATCGGGAAAAGTAACAACCACTTCGTAGGGCAGCACAACCACGACTGACACCCACCTCGGGCCCGAATTTTTCGGGTCGGAGGTGCTGTAGTGACAATCTTAGTTTCGTTTGTTCTTTCATTTGACTTCAAATTTTGGAAATTTTGGAGTTTGGGGAAGACCTATCAATCATGTGTGCGTGACGTGCAGAGGGCGGAGCTTGCGGCTCCCTTTCGTGTAGTGCGTTTCAAGTGTGTATGTGAATCATTATACGTCACTTAACGTTAACGTTAACGTTAACAAGGGGGGTTATTGGGGGGGGGGTACGGGACCCCTCAAAACTTGGAGGTTCGGTACAAGGGCTGCTAAAATCAGAGCCAAGGGACAAGGGACAGTGCCAGGAAAGGCAGGTCAAGCTGAAAATTATGGAAATTTTAGCTAAAAATAGCTAAAATTTTTTAAATTTTCAAAAAATTTCCAAAAAATCGCTAAAAGCTGCTTATTGTGCTCTACAATGGCTGTAAAATAGCTAATTTTGCGCTAAATTCGCTCAAAATTTGCAAAAGTTGCACTTTTTCTAGTAGATTTTCTGCTGGGACCCTCCCCCCAAATTTGAGATAATGTACAAGGGCAGGCAAAATTTGGGCTAAAACAGGTACAGGACCCCTCAGGAATTGGTACCCTTGTTAATATATGCTTATCTGTGACGTACGAACCCAGCTCTTGGGGTGAAGTTTGCTTCCAAAAACCCAAACTTGTACGCATTACTCCCACTTAGTTTCCTGGGGAGATAAGCCCCCAAATTTTGATCTCTTTTCCAAATAAAAGTGTCCATCAAGAAACAGCAAGAACCTTTCAAACTTTTTTGTTAGATACCCCAAAACAAGGAATAATGACCACTAGAGTTCAACTTCAAACAGAGACCGAAAATCACAAACAACATTAACTGGTCAAAGGAGATACAAACATTTTATCCCAAAAGTATAAATTTGACATTCATAGAGAGTTTTGTACATAATGAATTAAAAAACTATTCGATCAGTTACCAAAACAATTACAAAGAATGTTGACTAAACTAAAGAATAAGATAAGCTTGACAAATTGGTTAGTATAAGTGCAAAATGATAAACACAATTATAAACTAGATACAATTACCAATGATCACATAATTCACAGTTCAAGATCATGAATACAATTATAAACTAGATACAATTACCAATGGTCACATGATTCACGACGACTCAAGAAAGCTACTTCGTACGTTCGTTTGTAGTTTCACTTTTCGTACCCTAACGTTCCAAAATTATTTGCCTCCACATAAATGAATGAAAAACTTCATGCCGTTCCAGTTAGACCACACAATTTTTAGCGATTGGGCAATGGAGAATCCGGATTCAAGATCCTGTTTCATATAACCACATCTAATACAGCACCTTGCATACATAAAATGTTCAGCAACAATATCTACACAAAAGTGTAGCTTTCCTACCAATTCTCGTAGTTCAAGTGATCATTCGCATATTTATTTCGGTTGAGATGAGTTGAGATAATTCCCAGAGCCGAAATTTTGGTAACATAGGAAAAGTAAGCGCTTTTACTTGAATGCAAAGCTATAGCTTAATAAAAACGTTGCCTGGATAAATCTCAATGACATCTGCTAATGAGTATGTTTCAGATATGGCCGATCTTTTCTTACATGTCGTAATAGCACTTATTGTATTGAAAATTTAGAATTGAGAATTTGAATTCAAAATTGAAATTTCGACCGAAATTTCAGAATAGAGAATTGAGAAGAGAGAATTTTGAGAATTCAGAATTTTAATAAGAGAATTTTGAAAATTGAGAATTGATAATTTGAATGAGAGTTGAATTCAATTCAACTCTCATTGAATTCACGGCTATTGGACAACAATTCTCGAAGATTTATTGATGCGCCACGGAATAAATCTTTTGCCTGTCTGTACAGATCATTTGCTTCTTCCGTATTACCAGCTTCCACGAACACATTATCCATGTAGATGTTTCCTCGGATTCTGTTCGCTGCCTCGCATGGATTGTCGTTAAGCAGTTGGTATATGGTGGCACCTAGTAATCCATGCCTCAAAATTCTCGCCGCAGAAAGCTAACCTGAAGTACCCCTACACTGGGTTAGTTTTAGCAAGCGGCGAGAATTTTGACGCATGCATAAGTATGGCGATGCGAGACGCCGAAAGGAATTCTTATGAATCTGTAGACTTTAATGTTGTGTTCAATTGTCTGATCGTCTGGATTCTTCAACCATAGAAACCTGATACTGTCGCAATCTTCAGGTTGCAAACCAACTTGAAGGAAAGTATTCTCGACGTCTGAAGTTATCACCACCTTGGGGGTACGGAATCTCAGCAACAAGCCAACTATATCTTCCAGATAGTACTTCCCAACACGGATCAAATCATTCAAGCTGACACCAAATGGCTTTGTTCAGGCGCTAGCGTCATAGACAATGGGGACCTTTGTAGTCTCTCGATCACTCCATATGTGAGAAAAGTGAGAAATGTAGTGCACCACCGTTGCCCTTGGATGTGTTTCTTCTACAGGCTCGATTACTCCTTTGGTCAACTGTGTAACAGTTGGATACGTAGCTAAGGGTTGTTACTTAACCTATGCGGTTATCCAAAATTTCGGTTAGCCCAGCTTTCAATATCCTAAGTTAATATCGGCTTAATATTTTCGTTATGCCCAATTGTTCGTCCAGACTTAGAGATTTACCCAATTGTTTAGCCAATATTGGGGTTAGCCCAAATTGAAGTATAAATACTTGGAGTCAATAGCACTTTACTGGACGAATAGTAGAAGAGTAGATTTCTTTTATACTCCACAGAGGCCTAGTTTATTTTTAGGTTAATTCGAAATGTGGGTTAAAAGTTTTGTTAAAAGAATAGTTTTGAATGAGAATTGTGTAATTAAAGGGCCCCAGTGGGTGTACAGAAACCTACTCTTGTTGACATGGCATACAGTGTGATGACATTACTTTAAACAGATTAAATAATTCAAATAAAACAGTTTAAGAATGTCCAGAGGCCTTGTTTGCATATGTTGAGTAGTGGCCGTAGGCCGTTTGATTAAAGTACAGTACTGTATTAAATAACAGTACAGTTACGCATACCTACGTAAATTATATGCAGTTATAATAATGAATATGACATATGAAAAATGATAACTACAAAATGAATAAATGACATAAAACATTTTTGTGACTGTAGATTGTTGCAACTGATCCATAATGAAGGCATTGTAGTCGTTAAAGTTGCCTACCTTGGTGGAATCGGCACAAAGAGTGTCCAGTGTCTTCTGCAGTCGATATCTCGCTTGATGATAATTGGTTGATATGTCAGGCTGTGCTCATTTCCGCGGCCACTTCACGTAATAATTAATAGTAATTCTCAAAAGTAGTCGTCTCCTTGAATTGCTTGTCCAGTTTGTCGTCACTGAACTCGTCCTTGCATTCTTCAGGTTTGATGCCAGAAGTTTTAAGCGTCCATAAACTGGAAATATCACCTCTGACCTGGCAACACATTGCCGGCATCACCGGAACAAGTCTTCTGCCTCGCTCTGCATTGAACCGCCAGCTAAGACAGCTCTTATTGGTTTGATTAAAGTACAGTACAGTATTAAATAACAGTACAGTTATGCATACCTACGTAAATTATATGCAGCTATAATAATAAATATGACATATGAAAAATGATAGCTATAATTAATGAATAAATGCCATAAAAACATTTTTGTGACTGTAGATTGTTGCAATTTCTTCCCCCTTGGGAACGAAATGTCCACATTTCGTGTCATCGATATTTTCCGCCACCAGCTAATGTCCTTCACCACTGAATGACCTTCACCAACTTTCTTCACAATAACCTGTTCGAGTCCATGTCCGTGTTGAAGTCCATAAGCCGTGATCCATGTCTGTCGTTCGGTATTATCTGACCTGTCCGTCGGTTCCGGAACTAGCTCTGGTCTCCTGCCGGAGAGCCGTAACTCCAGCTTGGGAGACGGGACCAGATGTACGGTGAAAATACATCTGGTCGCGCCGATAATCGTGGATTAACGATCCCAACAGTCGTAGCGCTTTGATAATTTTCGGCTTTCCCCCTTTTGGATAGTCCAAACCAGCCAAAATCAGCTGCGCAGATCGGTGGATGATATCTTCATGCGTTAATACATCGACGTTCTGACTTCTCCGGTGCCTGTTGTCGAAGCACCGGGCTTTTCTCCCTGGACTGTCGAGAATTAGCATGGCTACGCGAGGAGATGGCGTACGGGTGACGACGAGATGGGGTACCCCATTTTCCTTGATAGCCTTCGGATTGGATCGGGTGCATCCAAAGAAAGCAATGACGGTGGCAGTTTTGGCGATGGTTGAGCCGGTTTCGGTTTCGGTCTTTCGACACTGAGTTGGAGGGGATCTTGCCAAAAGGCAGGGTCGAGATGGTTTGGCGGGGAAATAGGTGCATCGTTCGACGATGAAGGGTCGTCGAACAAGGCATCAATATCCTCCGCAGACATGGGCTCAAATGACAAGTTCGTAGTCTAAAAATAGGATGAGAGTTAGAATAACGTATAAAACACAACATGCCTAACCGCACCACGTGCCTGACAGACCAGTGAGGGAGGCCCCGGATGCCATCCGAAGAAGTTCGAAGATACTCCGGTAAAGTTCAAAAACTTTAATCAGACCAAGAAATGGAATCACCACTACAATTTTGAAAACATTTAGTACAAGAAAAGGTCAATTTAGAAGAACCACTAGCTATTGAAAACTGACCTGGAAAGATAAATGCAAAATGAAAGTACAGGGGAATGATGCTGCGGAGGGCATCCGAGCCTCAACGAACAAATTTTCGAGTTGTAGAGTGCAGACCGATGTCGATTCCGATTAACTAATTGTGTTCAGAGACTCTGGGGCTATCCTCCAACGGAGTCTTGACCCGTAACCAGGTCTCCTTTTTTCTTTTTGCCGAGGTCGGCACAGTAAAACAAGGTGAACAGGGTGTGGCACAGGAGAGATTTGTCTGAACCAAAATTGGATTGGAATTGATTTTCCCAAGCAAACACTTTTTTGAAAAATAACCTTGAAAATTAATTCCTCACAGTTTTCAAAATGCTGATCACAAAAATGAAAGGTGTAGTGTACGACATTGGGACAATCAAATTTTACCTACACCAGGTACCAAACGCCTGGGCAGTCTGCAGCCAACCCATAGCGCTCCAACCAAGCATAGTAGTAATCAAAAACAATTCTTACCAATATTGTTTAAAAACTTAAGTAGATCCGTTTGATATTCCGTGAACTTTCTAACACAGGAAGACGGTCCAACGCAAATTGCTATCCACTGGAACCAATTGGATCAATGGTGGAGAAGGCTAGTACCTTAAATTAGAAATAAAGCGACTGCGGAGGTGGTGGAAGGCAAATTGTGACTAAGTAGCCGTGAGTAAAAGTGCAAAATAACATATCGAACAGTTAGAGTGCTGAGCTAAAGCTAAAGTGTAGGTTAAAACGTGTAACTAAACTTATGGACCTAAAATTAACTAAAACAGGCAATAGTACCAGGATTTGAAAAACGGTCATGGACCTGAATCGTGTCCGGAGCGCTGAGCCCCGGACAAGTTCAAATTTAACGTACTTTCTGGAGATGGAATTTATTCGTTTTAGAAAATTCCAATATTTAAACTTGCTTCCAAAAAAGTATTCCAATAAAGCAAAAACAAAATTTGTCAAGATTAGTCGGGCGACAATTATATTTACAAATAAAATGGTTTCGGACGGTTTATGTTAATGAGCCCCGGAGCAACATCGGAGTCTTAACCAGCTCAGTTTTCGAGAAATTTTCCGCTGCAGGTTTGGCCTCTGAAACTTGAAAGACTCGCAGAGCTGGTAGTTCGTCACGAGACGAATACACATAACCCGGTTTACCAGGGTGAACCTCCCGGACAATTGGAACGGGAGCCCAGTACCTGGCTTCGGGAATCTCAAATTCCTCTTGCTTTATCAAAGTCCCAGTGTACACAGGTGGAGGCCGTACCCCGCCGAGTTGACTAAGCTGAAGCTCTGTCGTCCCGGGGGCTTCCCCAGAGGAGTTGATCGGTCTACAGACCGAGTCGTCTCCACCGGCGGAGGGCTCAACCTGTGACGCACTAGGCAACTCAACCCAATATTGTACAATGTCAGAAAATCCCACAGAAATTGGTTATGATGGCCTTTTTAAATCCTCCGGTGGAATCAAACAGGGTGTCAACAAACCAGAAGAAAAATTTGGGGAGTGTCCACCCCCTCTTTTGAAATTTTGGGCGGCTTCGGAGTTGCAAGCGCCTTACCCAGAGTCGTATTTTCCTTCACAATTTCGAAATTCTGGCCTTCCTCCTCTTCATCACCACTTACCCCCCTCTTTTGAAAAAGAGCGGGCTCCAGAACCCCGAACAACAGGGGAGGAGTTGGCCGGAGCCAAAACCTCCGTGGATGTGAGTGCCCCCACATGTACGTACATCACCGCAGGCGCGTCGTCATACCAATTTGCAACAAATTCCGAGCGAATTTCTGCTGATGACAATAATGGGTGGTGTATTCCTTGCATATTTACTTCATTTGTAGAAAATAACAAATCCCAATGGAAACTTTTCATGAAATCGGTTCCAATTAGCATCTCCCGAGAAAATTCAGGAGCCATATGAAAATACCACCCATATTCTTTACGCCCCACCGTGAAACTTACGAAAACTTTAGCAGAGATTTTTAACGGCGCGTTGTTAAATGTCACTGCGGTGATAGGGTCCGGATGATGAAATCGGACATTGGCGCCCCCCTTTAAAATTCTCTTCACTGTCCGGGGACTGACAATGGACATAGATGCCCCGGAGTCAATAATGGCCAAAATTTTGGTCCCCCCGGAAGTGACGACTATGGCTGGCATATAGTCTGTTGCCGCCGGTACTTGTTCAGATTCAACGATGGACCCTCCCGTTCAACGGTGGCCCATCGCGGCTGATATGTCCCAATAAAGGTTTTTCAGGTTCTGGAACAGCTTCTGGAACATTTTGTTCTTCAGTTTCAGTTCCCACCGATACATTTTCAGATCGAAGGCGGCGAGGGGTACCACCCCCTCCCAAAACGAGAGAAAACCCAGCAGACCAAGACGGGGGTGGGGGCTGCTCTACAAACATGATAGAATCATGTTCTGTCTGAGACGGACATAACCGTTTTAGAAGAAAAGCCATATCTTGAATTTGAGACGAGATAGCAATACAATATTTTTCTATGAAATCGTACGTTTCTTTACGAATGGCTTGTAAGGTTGTGAAATTATGGACAACTTTTGAAAAAACATTACAATGCTGAGCTTCTGTCATAGTCAAATCCAGGTGTTCTGAATTCAAAGAATTGACCAACTCGGGACCCTCACGGCCGCCGGGTTCAGAGGGGGTCCCCTCCCCCCGAGGCTTCGCCACATGGCCGGGGAGAGACCATACCGACCTGAAATTGTCGCAAAATTTGATTCACCTGTTGTGCCGTAACCGTAACTCCACGGGGTCCTGGAGACGCCCTCCCCCCAAGTGGAGGCGCAGTATGGCCTGCAGCCCCAGAATTTGAAGCACGTACAAAAGTTTGATTTATATCCGGAATATTAGCACTAGCTAGGGTAGGCTGATATGGGGCCGGAGAGCTAGTCAACGGCTCCGGAGGCGGTTGAGAATGTGCATTTTGACCCGTAACATAAGCACCCTGTACGTTTGAACTGGCCGGAGGAACGAGGGGAGCAGGCAGTGGAGGGGCGCGTTGAACTGGGGGAGGATTGGGGGAAGAATAAGCCGGAGGTGAGGCCTGAGAATAATTTGCAGGGGGGGTAATAGTCATACTGCTGAGGATACGAAAATTGTTCCCGACATTGAGTTGGGTACGTATACTATCCCACATGATCCACACGCTCCGGAGGGGTTTTTGTAGTCCGGAGGGGCCTTAGAAGGATATCTGTCCCAACATTTATCCGGAGAATGGCCTTTACGGTTGCAAAATTTACACGGAGTAGCAAACTTTTTCCGTGTTTCTTCCTCCCACTGCGAAAGAGCCTCTTTTAGATGAGATTCGATTTCGAACCAATCTTTGATTTCACGAAAACCCAGACGAGAGGCAGCAGCTTCCAAGTTAGAGCTAGCAGAATTTTCGTATGGTTTTGGAGGCAGTGGTTTTTTTCCCTGAGCCCGCCTCCTCGACATAATAAACCGGTAAATCATATGAAAGGGTGTCCCCCTCCGGGGCGCGTGCCTCCCGAGACTCTAGCCGGTCGATCACTCTCCGGAGATCCTGCATAGTAGGACGCTCATGTAAAAACAGCGGGGCCAGTGCCGTAGCAAATTTATTCTGGATTCCCGCAAAAAGTTGTTGGGCGCATTCCTGTTCGCGCTCCTCCTGCGAATCCCGCAGGTCGAGAGGCATAGCCTGGAGTTCCGAAATATAGTGGCGCACAGATTCGTTGTGGAGCTGCTTCCGGTGAGCAAACGCCAAAAGCCGCTCACGCAACAAAAGCTGCGGCTTCGGAAAATTTGTGCTTTTCCTGCTAATTTATTCCATAGCAGGCGCCCCCACTGGGTCTCCGGAACAGAGTAGACAGCTACCGCTGACCCAAACTGAGGCAACCAGTCCTCAAAATACGCATATTTAGGGTCGTAGCGGGGAACATCCCTCGAAACCTCAAAATAATATAGAAACAAAGTTGTGTCATATTTTGAAACTGAAATATCCGTTGCCTCAATACTTTCAGGAGTCGGATGCCGAGAAACTTCAGGGGCCTTGGATTTTTTCGTTACTTGATCAACCGGGTATGGAATCGGGGCAAAAACTGGAGGAGGGGGAGGTGAGGGCCCCAGGGAAGGGGAAGGAGCTGATGGCTGCCGTAAGTACACTTGTTGCGGCTGAGAGAAAGGGCCCGGGGGGGAACCCGCTGCCAAAATCTGCTGCACCGGGGGTGGGCCTTCCTGAGGGCGACCGCAGATGAGTGGGGCTCAGAGCGGTGCGGAACCTCCACCAGACTAGAAGGACGATTTTGAGCCACAACGTCAGCCACGTGGGCATGCGAAGCCGCCATTTCCTCCATATAGTACGGATTCAGCGGAGCCCGCTGACGCATGTACGGTGGTACCCGGCGGGGAGGTAGATTTTGATGGTCCCCTTCCCATAAATAATTTTGATCCAATTCACGAATCACCGGGTTTTCAAACACCTGTTGCTCCAAAACATCGTATTGAAAATTAGCTGGAGTACGTACAAAATACTGTCCAGGGTGGGGGACCTGTAAAGGTAAGTGGGAGGGTGGTTGGGAGTGATAGGCCGCCGGAGCTGATTGCCCCCCGTTGCAGACTGGGGTCCTGCGCGCTGAAATATGTGACGGGGCAGTGTCCCGGTTTTGGGCTGAATTTCCATACTGGTCTCGAGGTAACTTGTACCCGCCCATATACATGGAATGGGGAAAACGATAAGTTAAATCGTCCCGCCGTAAATTTTGAACCGGCTTTGCGGCAACCGTCTGAACCGGAGCCCAGGCTGCAACGGCTGGGAATAGAAATTTTGGCCAGAAATAAGGGACATGGGGGTGGGGACCAGCAGAAGTTGTCTGCTCCCTTTGACATAAAACCGAGTCAGAGAAGAAGGGGTCGGACCCCTCCCCACTCGACGAACCAGATCCGTGATTTACAGCCGAATTATAAACTGATCCCCGTCCAGTTCTGCTGTACCAACAAAATTTTGAGTATAGGAAAAACTTGAGGGAGGAAGGCCTCACCCCCATCTTGGCTGAGCTGAAACTCTACCGCACCGGAGACAGACTGAGGGGGGTAAACAGAACTAGAATTTTGGGGGAAAGTGCCCCCAGCAAAGACATAATTTGACTGAATTTCACCAAGGCCCGGAGGAAACAATTGAGACCGAGGGTCTATTTCTTTAAAGATTGAACGGATTAGATTAAAATTAGTCCACATTAAAGCAATAGGTAGCAGGATTAAACGGATTAAATTTTAATCCTGCGAGTTAAACGAGTTAAACGAGCTGCTTTTAATCCGACCTTTAATCCTGTTCCTTTAATCATGCAGGATTAAAATATTTAATCCAACCCTTCGCAGGATTAACAATGAGAGAGTTAATTTTAATCCGGCCGCCGTAATTTCTATTTCTTTAAGTATTAATTTTAATCCGTTTAATCCTGCTGGCTAGTTTTGAACTGATTTTTAATCCCCGTGCTGCTACAGAGGTTAAACGGATTAAAAACTAAAACAGCGAAAAGTTGCATTTCCAATCAGCAACTGCATATATAGACGGAGCTGTCACTGCCGTAATGACACTTGCTGCATTTTCATTGACATTTGATGTTAGTGTTGAGCTTAGCTATTCTTAAAAACATAACGTTTATGTTAGTTAAATAAGATTCTGCTAAAAAATACAAAAGTTATGTTCTCAAAATTGCTAACCGTTTTAAAAACTGTTAGCAAAGCAAAGCAAAGTTTATAACAGTTTTTTATTATATACATATTTCTCCTGTTACGCAAGCCGGACAATAGAAGCAAGGTGTCATCGCACAGGCAAATTAACCGAGTCGTTTCTAATTTTTAGTCACTGTCTCATCCATAGGCTGTAAGATTAAAATCGTTTTTCCCTAATTGCGACCAACATTTTCAGCGATTCTGAAGTATCTACCACGCAAGCGGAAGGGTTACCATTTAACACAAATGTGTTACACACACATACCCCGGGACTCCTCTTTATTTGCTCCTATTTTTTCGCTTTCTAGCTAAAGTGGTTGCTTGACAAAGTTGGAGAAAACAGGCAAACTTCAGGTTGTGCATACATTTTAGTTAATTTCCAGATTTCCAAACGACCAAATTTTTGTGTCACCAAACCCGTGTCACCTAGAAACGCCTAACAGTGGTTATTTCGATAAAAGCCAAAAAGACTGTTGTTTGTATTATGTATTATGTATTCGGACTTGCCAATCTTGGCCAACATTTTTGTGTTGATTACTTTGCTAACCGAAATGATATTTGATATAAGTCATATTAATTACAGATTCTCAGATTTTTCCTTTGACATCGGACTGCCCCAGCAGAGTTGGCGGTGGGTGCCGCGGTCCGTCCAGGTCCAGACTCAAACATAAAAATTTAGAAACCATAAAAATTTAGTAAACTTAGGTATTTGCAAGAGTTTATAATAGGAAGAGTAAGACACTCAGTTCTTATAGAATAAGCTTGCAATATGCTCGAAACATCAAGGCCGAAATCTCGGGTGGGGGGTCTCAGAGTGTAAACATGCAACGCTGAAAATCCTTTTTCACATCCTTTTTCAAAAACGGGCGTTTTTGCCAAATTAAATACTATAACATTAAATACTATAACATAAGAAGGCCTGGAAGAAATAAGAAGTTTGTTGTATTCTATTCTGCTGAAAAGTTCTGATTTAGGAGTCGTGAAGCATAATGGTGCTCTGACATTCGATTTTTGATTCAGCTGTTCATTATTTACTTTCATGCTGTTTTTACTCCGTTAGTTTATACTAAATTTATAAAAAAGCTGGATAGCAAACGGACTTTGATACAGAAACCCTTTTTCACGAAATCGGTGACAAATTTTTTGGTTATTTTTGGTATATAATTCTTGCAAATCGAAGGAACTCGAATAAAATGAATTTTTCGAAATAAAAAGCCATTATGTTGCCATTCGCTTTAGTGCGACTGGAAGCACACCCACACCAAATTTCAGGTCAACTGGCAAGTTTTGCGCTTTAAGTGGTGAAGGGCAAGGAAGAAAAAAGACCCAAAAGGGATAATAAACAAGCGAGAAAATAACAGGATACCGAGACAAAAAAACACAAGGCCGCAAGCAAATACAGGCCGAGGCAGCATAGAATCGCGACAATGGAAAAGAGGCAAGACAGGACGCACACACAGACAAAAAAAACCCGATAGCCGAAAAGAAAGAACCAAAAAAAACGAAAGAACAGCAATGAATAAAAATGGGTTCAGGAAGTTTCCGAAAACTATTTCCAGTTAACTAATCTCAGCAATAAAGAAATAGCGTTTGGATTAGTTTTTGACCAGTGAATTAAAATCCTGCAGGATTAAAACTTTTAACTTCTATTTCTTTATTGCAGGATTAAACGGATTAAAATTGACTCGTTTAATCTGCGAGTTAAAACAGCAGGATTAAACGAGTTAATTTTAATCTGTTTTATCAGTTTAATCCTGCAATAAAGAAATATAGGTTAAAAGTTTTAATCCTGCTGGTTTTTAATCCGTTTAATCCGACCATTTTAATCTTTAAAGAAATAGGGCCCGAGAAGCGGGCGGACCACCCCCCGACATAGCCTCCCGAACCACTGCCGTACTACGAGCAACATCAAAGCTAGACGGAATAAAATTGTCAAAACTGCTTCTAAAATTTGAGCATTCGAAGGGCTGAACTGTTAAAAAATCACCCCCCGGAGGTGCTGAATTTACTGCCCCCAGCGCGGCCACCGCCCCCGGAGACTGCACCGACTCAGAAACGCCCTGGGTAGGCCCTGAAATCGGTCCCCCAAGCACACACACAGTAGTTTCACCCGAACTTTCCGCAATTTCCGGGTTCTGAGTAGGGGGGGGTGATATTTTGACGGGAAACTGACGAAACGCACGGACCGTCGGGAACCGTTGGTGTCCCCCAAGCATGCTGCAGTGCTCCCGGAACATTTAAACCCGCCCCCCGAACACCAGAAGTCTGCTGAGAGTGACAGCCAACCGTACCCCGCCGCCCCGCTGGTGGAGTAGGGGGCCAAACCGCCCCCCAAAAAATTGGGGGGTGGGGGGTTCCAAATGCTGATTTTGGGGAAGTTCCAAAATTTGATTTTGGGGTGGGAAAACTTTGGGGGATGAGGGGTCCCCACTCCCGGCTTGGCTAAGCTGTAACTCAGCGGCGCCGGGGAGAGACTGAGGGAGGGGGGGAGGAAACAACCACTTGGGGGGCTGGGGGTGGGGGACAACCAGAATTTTGGGGGGAGCATCTTCCCCCCGACCGCCGACCCCCCGACAAAAAATTCGTGGATTTCGGCTCAAAAAGCTGTCCGAATGTTCTGGTGCCTGACTGGAGGGTAATTCATTAAATAATTTAACAGTATTATCACAAAACTTTTTAAATGCCCGGGTAACCGGACGAGAGGAATCCGACATGCTACTCACCTGAGAACGGTCGCCAGTTTGTAGAGATTTGGACTACACGATCTCTGAACAAACAATTTAATCACAGAAATAAACCTGTAGAAAGTACGCTCTTAAAGCGTGACTCCCGACAAGCGAATTTCTGGATATTTAGAAAATTGCAAAGGTTCTCTGAGTGTGCGCATGCCAAGACACCTAACGTCAGATTACCTAGCCTACAGTAAGAAAAGAAATGAACTGACTAAAATACGATTTTACTAAACAAAAATACGAGTTTACTTTGACTTCCAAGTTATCCAGGCAATATCAAAAATAACAATTTAACCGTAAATTTCTAATTCACAACAAAAAGGCACCAGAGCAGATTTTGAATATAACAAACCAAACTTAACGAACCTGACAATAAACTTTCCCCCGACTAGACAAAAGAAAGAGGAGTAGGAGTCCAAAATCTGGAGGTTAATGGGGCGTGAACACAATCAAAAGGAGCCGCCCACCTTGACAAGAGTACAAAGCCAATGCTAGTAAATACGCGCCCAAATTTGAAAGATTGTGACAACTAGCTAGTCTGGCCTTGGACCGTACACAAGAGTAACAATTTTGTTTGACCATTCATTAATTTTGATTACATTTTGAATAGTTTTAAGTCAGAAATGTCGAAAGTGAGTGAAACTAATTCCATCAGGCTCCGGTGGGACCTGCAAATTAGACAAACTTTATTCATTCGCCAACTTTGCCGAAAGTGCCCAGCTCGTTCGCGTATATATAACTTTTCATTTCGGTCACGAATATGGGTTGCTCAGCGAGCCAGTGCCCATATTAATTCTTACAACCTAGTGTCCTCTTCTTTTTTGAACCTAGCCCTAATATTAAGTATTTTAAGACTAGTACTCTCTTGATTTTACAACCTCACCACTACCCATATTACTTTTTCATGCTCCGGAAGAGCATTTTTTATTCATTGGAGTATATAAAATACTAATAT